>JABEXW010000224.1:0-86381 GCA_013266185.1 Fusarium sarcochroum
GGGGGGGATTTGTGATTGTAAGATTATCAGAGGAGCTGTGAAGGAATGATTCGACATTGGCTGCGGACCGCGCTTCTTCTACCTTGCGATCTTTGGCACCAAACAGTTTGCCCATAAGGCGGTCTCTTCTTGAAGAGCGCCCATCAGGGGCCTGGATGGTAGGTATCTCGTTCTCCATGAGGAATGCAATTGCGGAAGAAAAGCGGAAGGCTTAGTACACTGTCATTGACCCAAAGAGGAGAGATGGAGCGTTAAGAACAGTAAGCAGGTCGACTTGCAGGAAGAAACGCCTGGGCCTTTTGCAGGAACAGAGAAACGTGGTTCCTAGTCGTCGACAGACCTCTGGAACGATTACAGGACGGTACCGGAGCAGTATAGATAGTGGAGTCGTCCAATGAGGCTGGCTGGTTCTGGCGACACGAGGATCAACTGGCGGGCATGTGGGGATGTAGGCGGGCGGTTGAAGGTGGCGCTTGACGGTCGACCGAGCTCAAAATAGCTTGGTGGTATCGTTGTGGATTGTTTGTAGCAGTGTATCTGACAAAAGCTCGTCGCGGTCAGGGGATATCTATCGTGGTCGTGCTGGTTACGATAAGCAATCGTGTGCGGAGGTGAGGCGAGCTAGAGCAAGGTACCTAGCTATTGACGATGGTGGATGGTGGACGTTTGGCGGGGAAGAGTAAGGTAAAAGTTAAGGCGTCGTATACTGGTGTTGTGGCTTTCGTTGCAGGCCTCCGAGTTCGAGCAATAAAATAAAAGAAGAAAATAAAATAAAAAAGGGAAGAGCACAAAGATTCGTAACAGATCAGACACCGGCGATAGCCAATCCAGATAGTGTACGTATGTGTATGTACAACCGCCCTCTCGAATGTTACAGTAGAACGTTGGGCACTGCAATGCAATGAGGTGCACAGGCGATTCCCCTTTGTCGCCAGGGCACCAGGCTCCAATTACTGGCAGGGGCAAGCACCAGCAGGGGACAAGGATGACAGAACGAGTATCCCGCCAAGAAGGGTCTTTTCGCCCTCTCTTACTTTATTTCCTCGTGGCTTGGTAAGGCAAAGTGGTTCGTCTGTAAAGTAGTATGGGATCCAGGATGAATGGATCGGATTGGATCCTGTAAATGGCCAGAAAACTGAAAGATGGGGCTGGCCCAGATGCTGCCACTGTACGATCTGACAGGGCTAACACCAAGGGATGGAAATCAAAAAAGAGGGAAAATAGAGGCAGAGGGGAAGAGAAAGATGAGGTAAGAAAATGGAAGAGAGGGGAGGTAAGGTGGGAGGGATATTGTGAGAGCAGAGCATGGCATGTGTGCCTGACTGTGTGTGTCGAGATCCAGGGGAGTTTCAGAGTCACAGGGATCAACATCGAAGGGCAGTGGGTGGTCCCTGGTTTGGCTTGGGCTACCTAGCAACAAGACAAGACAAGACAAGATTTCCATTGAGTGGTATCAATACGGAACACAAGTTAATTATCGACAGTCTGACCAACATGAAGATCCCCAGCGTTGAACCAAAGTACCATATCTTGGATACGGCAGGGCGAGGTACTTGGCATCAGATGCAGGTATCGTATACCTGCAGCACCTCCATCATTGAAGATCTTACACGCACCCAAAGCTTTTTACTTTTACTACACAAGATACCAAACCAACTGACTCCTCTGGTCGAGCTATCATCCTTGGTGATACGCCGTAGACGGGGATGGTAGAGATTGTGAAGCTGCAGAACAAGACCCTTAATTCGATTTCCCCATCCACTCCATAGTTATCAGCCTCCACACACACTCGTTAGGCTCTTGGTAACGACCGTGTTAGTGCCAGATCGGCTGCTGGTTGCGCAAGCTGTTGTGCCGAGTGATGAGTTGCCCTTGTGAAATCGTCGCGGATCTGCTCTCCCAGTGCTTCCTAATTGGGTAGCGACCCTCGTGTCATGTCTGAACGAGGTCAGAGCTTTGTTCATTCGAGGCTCGAGGCCCCTAAACTACCACTGTCGTGGCTTGTGAGTGCCGGGCTGAAACGTCCATGTCCACGTCTCCAGCTCAAACTGTCGGTCGTCCCGGGCCGTAACTCGTTATCATTGTATGAGAACGTCCAATATTTATATATGATGCTGTAGTTAGCTCACCAACACTTAACCCAATTTATTACAAGTCTAGTGAGACTTCACTCAATCTCACAACCTTTTAATATCCGTTCCTGGATCATCCCATCTTACCTGACCCTCATCAATGTTTCTCTTAAAGTCCCTCGAGTCGGTCCCACGGTCCACCATCCAACCACCATTCACTTCTACTAGCTCAGGTATGGTAAGGTATTGCCGACTCCCTGAATCCTTAGGCCAGCACTAGCACCTCAGGCGACGCTCTGAATGGAACGTGGGGCAGAGATCCATTGGAGAGGCCACTCTCCCCTCTGTCGGATTGTCCCAGGGCTTTGATCGCTTTCCATCATTTATTTGGCCTGAACGTTGGTATGTAGCCCCGCTGGGGGGTACGTGTGCCTGAGACAGGCGGTTGTGTCTTGAGATATTTCAAGAATGTGCGGTCAGGTCAGAGGCCAGAAATCATGATATGGATAGATGCCAAGAGTACCAAACCATCTCCCCTTGGCTGTAATCGCCAAGCACATCGTAATAGCGCGCATTCTTCAGCTTCGTGTCTCTTTGGGCCGGCCTGTTCAATGGTCTGTCTTTTGTTGGTTCGGCTCGAAGCGTTTCTCGTATCGTTAGCCTTGCCAATTCTCCGTGACAATAAATAGTAGCGACCTAGACGTCAAGCCTAGACGGGCCTCGTATTAGCGCTCTGTGTCCACAAAGCCTATGTTTAGCAGGAGCATGATCCGTATCGCATCGCATCACATCGCAAGCCCTGGCCTGCAGCGGCGATTTGGCTCAATGAAGGAGGCATATTATTATCGTAGAATGCAAGCGAGGGTTGGCATGCAATTCGTAATGCAGTCTTAGGTAAGACCTAGACCACTCGAGGACTTGTCGCCCTGTGACACTTCGCCAACCGTGGTATGAGATTGGATTGTGTAGCTCCAGCTTTTGCTGAACGTCGGCATAAGGCCAAGCTTACGGGAATTGTAAATAAAGATGACTCTGAAACCTTGTCCGTGTAATCACGACATGTGGTCCAGACTGAACCGGGTCTCGCTGGTGCTGAAACACATCCATTGGGATTCCCTGTTTTACGTACATGTCGTGGTTCACGCCCGCTAAGCGCGCTTGAGGTTAAGAAAAACCAATGCTGCTTATACCTGGCTATGGACCCCATTGTCTTAACCATGTATCTTATACAGTCAAGGTGAAGTGAATATTGAGTTGTTTCTTAGATAAATGTTTTCAATCTTAGGTTTAGGTTAGGTATTCAAACTTTTGCCAAGACTTTCATGTTTGTGGGGTGCACCAAGAATTCGGGATGACCCGCTGCATAGAGTACCTTATCGATAAACGAAGAAAAAAGTGTAGCTGAGATGACTAACAGGTTTTGCCCCCATTCGGAGATCGAGAATTTATGAGAGTTGCCGCCGCTACTGAACCCTATTGGGGAATATGTAACTTGCGCCAAACATAGGCATGCTCATTCAACCCTTACGAAGAATCATGGCTACAGAAGTCAAGCGAGTACCTATTCCCCGCAAGGGCGTCGACTACCGCGGCAAGGTTGTCCTTGCGCCTATGGTTCGTTCCGGAGAGCTTCCTTCAAGACTTTTGGCTCTCAAATATGGTGCTGATCTTGTCTGGGGTAAGTTGCCTAAACTTCCCCCAAAAAGGATCTGTTTTTACTAACCAAAATACCAGGTCCTGAAACTGTTGATTATTCCATGATTGGAACATCTCGACGCTTTAATGAGGATTCTAGAACTGTAGAGTGGTTCCGCCTCTCTTCTCACGGCCAAAAAGAGCCACCTCCCGATGCCAAGGAGAGCATCATCTACAGAACTTTTCCTGAGATTGAAAAGGAAAAGCTCATCTTTCAAATCGGTACCTCAGACCCTGACCGCGCAGTGCAGGCCGCTAGGTTGGTGGCCGCCGACGTTGCTGGCATCGATGTCAACGCCGGCTGCCCAAAGCCTTTCAGTACCAGTGGAGGCATGGGTGCTGCTCTTCTCCAGACCCCCGACAAGCTCTGCGCTATTCTCGAGGCTCTCGTGAAGAGCATCACACCGGAATTTGAGATCGGAATCAGTGTCAAGATCAGGCTTCTCGACACCGCCGCGGAAACAGAGACGCTTGTGCGGCGCCTTTGTGCCACTGGCATTACAGGATTGACTATTCATTGCCGAACAACACCTATGCGACCTAGGGAACGGGCTATTCGGGAACAACTTCGCATGATCGCGGAGGTCTGCCACGAGTATGGCGTTGCCTGCCTGATGAACGGAGATGTCGAGGGTCGGGATCAAGGTCTCAAACTTGCTGAAGAGTTCGGAGCCGACGGCGCAATGATTGCAGTCGCCGCTGAGAAGAACCCCAGCTGTTTCAGGAGCGAGGCTGATGGTGGACTGGCGCCCTGGGAAGAAGTGGTCGATCACTATGTCAAGACTGCTATCGATGTCGACAACAAATTCGGCAATACTAAGTTCTTGCTCGCAAATATGGTTCCTGGAAAGTCAAAGTCCTATAAACCAGTTCAGCAGTCCAAGACCTATAAGAGCATCTGCGAGGCGCTGGGGCTTGACAAGTACCTGGAGGCGGCCCGAGAAATCGACAGCAAGCGTGGCTTGGACCAGCCTTTGACAGGCAAAGCTGCAAAGAAGGCGGCGGCCAAGGCCAACGCGGCAGCTAATCAACAGGCAGCCAAGCCAAAGCAAGAAAAAGGACAGAAGCGCAAGAGGGATATATCTGATAATGGGCCTACCAGGCAGGCTGAGGCTCCCGAGCCTACACCAATCGCGGCAGCCGTATGAAAAGGCTTGAACGATAATTGGGATGAGGGATTGACAAGGGGCGTACGGCTTAGGTATGGAGGCTTAGATTCGCATATTTGGAGTTCAGGATTTAGGCTCAAGGGATATAGAGCCCTAAGGTTGGAGCATTAGAGCTCTCACATCATCAAGTTATGACCAGATAATAAAGAAACAACAGCAAGCATTGCCTTGGTCTTCTTCACCAGACACCTGCCTATTCAAAATACATACAGCACTCCGCCAGCCGACCCTAAGCGGGAGTGGCTCTTTGATACAAATGAACATTGTCCGGGAACTCTATGTGATAGTACATCTCATCTCGACTCATCTCGCTTTTTGTAAATCCTTTATTTGCCCTTCTGAACCCAGCCCTCAACAATCTCTCGCGCATCCGTCACCTTCTCATCAACATATCGCACACCAACCTGGCTATGCGCCTTGGCAAAGCTGACGCTGTTGATGAGGCTCTCACGCAGCCGAATGTGAGATTCGGCGATGACAGGGAACCTCTGCTCGTACTTCCAGGTGAGGTCGGAGATGTTGCGCATGGTAACGGGGAGGACGGTCCAGCCGGCACCGATACCCAGGGCGAGAGGGAGCGAGGCGCGGAGGATGATACTGCGGTTGCGGGTGATGATGCTACCGGCCATGGCAGCAACCAAGACGTAGATGGTGCCAGGCATAAGCTGCTCGCCGCTCTCGCGGGAGGGACCGAGCGAAGCGATGGTGCTGGTGAAGGACTGCTCGAGGTCGAAGGCCGAATCCATGGTCTCGTTGACCTTGTTCTCGGCGGCTACTGCGTACTTGTACAAAGCCAGACGTCCCTTTCCGATCTCAAAGGCCAATCGCTCCGTGGGGGTAGGCGACTTGGGCTTCTCCTCGTCAACCGGCTCAACGGGCGTCGTGGCCGCGGGTGGTGGTGTCACGGGTGCGGGATTTGGGGTAGGGATCTCGAAGTCATCGTAGATGGGCTTTCGCTGTAATGTTGTTAGCATGCCATTGCAATTACTGAATGTCCCCATGTGCAAAATATGAGTACTAACCTTGAAGTCACTGGGACCTTCGGCGAAAACAGTGGCCGGAGCCAGTGCCATACCACCGAGGGTTATGGTCGCCAGCGGCGCCAGGGAGCGCTATACAAGTCAATTAGCATCAAGAAGCTCGTATAAAGCTCAAATACCGTGGCTTACCCGTGAGAACACCACTCTTGAAGCCATTGTGCGCTCAATTGACGAGTGGATGAGAAAGACGTCACGCGAATTCAAGATAAGACGTCGGGTTGCTGCTGAACACAATCACCACTAGCCGGAAAATCCAGGACGGAGGCTCGCATTCCGTTTGGCCATTCAGCGAGCTTTGAACGGGATGACTAAGGCAGAGCGCAGTTGGAAGGCACTTCTTAGCCGAGCCAAACCTGGGTGGAAATACCGCGCCAAACAGGGAAGGCAACAAGGGACAAGGGGGGTCCGACGCCGGAAAGCCCGACAAGGCGAGGAAAGTTGCATCTGAAGGTCTTGCCTGCCCCAGATCTCCAATTCTTCATCAATTACGTATCCTCTATTTTCCTTCTGGTCCTTGCATCTCATTTTCGGCTTTGTAAACAAATTATCTTTACTTGACTGTTATATATCCATGTTGCGACCTCATCTTTAAATCGATAATGCTCAGTGCGAGGGGCAGCCGCCTCCGGATCTGCACTCGATGTGTACGACACACGACCAAACCTCCACAACGAAGATGGCAATCTGTTGCCTCCGCCGTAGCTCAGGCTATTTCTCCGAGTACTCCAGTCGACCATTCAGCAAGCTCTAGTCATGACGATGCCGTTTTACGCAATTTATTCGACGCTCCTGCCGGCAGATCTTTCCCCAAATTCAGCCTTAAAAAGAGTCAAGGCCTCTTCAAGAACCGATATCTTACAAGTCCGGATGGCTTCCTACGATTCGCCCAGAAGAACCTTGAGAGGGCGACCAAGATCGTCCACAAGATTTTGAATGCCTCCTCAGTACAGGAGTACCAAGCCATTGTTCGAGACCTCGACCGTCTTAGCGATCTCCTATGTCGTGTGCTGGACCTGTCGGACTTCGTTCGTATGACGCACCCAGATACCCGGTTTCAAGATGCGGCCACCAATGCTTGGGGAATGGTTTACCAGTATATGAACCAGCTCAACACCATGACCGGTCTAAGCGATCAATTAAACCAGGCGCTATCTATGCCCGAAGTCACAAAGGTGTGGTCAGAAGAAGAGAAGACCGTGGCTGAGCAACTCAAGCTGGACTTCATGAAATCGGCTGTTAATCTGCCCAAGGCTTCGCGGGACAGATTCGTGGACCTGTCTTCACGCATAAGTGAGATAGGATCTGCTTTTGTACAGGGGATGCAACCTGCGAGGAAGCAGATTACCTTGCCTGCCCATAGATTTTATGGCCTGTACCCTGGCCTCGCAGCGTCACTAAAAGTACGACAGCATATCACATTGCCTACTCTGGGCAACGAAGCAGTAGCGGCACTCCAGAGTGTGCAGGACGAAGAGACTCGGAAGGAAATTTACATCGCTCAACGAACGGCGTCTCCCGAGACCATCATGTATCTCGAGGCCATGTTGAAGCTGAGAGGTGAACTTGCAGAGCTTTCAGGTTTCGAAAGCTACGGCCATATGGCTCTGAAGGACCGCATGATGGCTAAGACACCCGCATCTGTTATGGAATTTCTGCTCGCCTTGAGGAACAACAATACCCCGATCATTCAGGCCGAGCTGGAAGATTTAGTTGCAAAGAAGAAGGACAGACTCAACCTTCCAGATGTCCAACTAAACGCCTGGGACAAGGATTTCTATATGGAAAAGATTCGAGTCGACCTAAAGTCTCGGCAGCGACAACAAGACCATCTGAATGCATTCTTTTCTGTTGGTACAGTGATACAGGGCCTGTCAAGACTGTTTGACCGCCTCTATGGTATCCGTCTAGTGCTGAGGGAAAGTCTACCTGGAGAGACGTGGCACTCTGACGTTAAGCGACTCGACGTCGTTACTGATAAAGGCGAGCAAGTTGCCGTTCTATACTGCGATCTATTTTACCGACCACAAAAGTCGCCCAATCCCGCGCATTTTACGGTGAGGTGCTCTCGCGAGATCCTCCCCGACGAGGTTGCAGAGATTGCTGCTGAGCAGGACGGTAATGCGCCCATATTTGAGTCACCTGAGATGGCTGCGAACGATGGTATGGAAATCTCCAACAACGATGGTGTGCTGAAGCAACTTCCCACCATTGCGCTCGTCTGCGATTTCCCGCAAAGTGAGAACGCTAAGGAACCGTCCTTGCTCTCTTATCATTCTGTTGAGACTCTCTTCCACGAAATGGGCCATGCAATCCACTCTATCCTCGCTCGAACTAGCTTCCAGAATGTTTCCGGCACTCGTTGCGCGACCGACTTCGCCGAACTGCCCTCTACACTCATGGAGCACTTCGCCGCTGACCCCTCCGTTCTATCTCTGTTCGCGCGTCACTGGAAAACAGACCGGCCTCTACCTTATGAGCTTGTAGCTGAGCGTGCTCGCTTAACCAAGCGTTTTGAAGGTATTGACACAGAGAACCAGATCATCCTTGCTATGGTTGATCAAGCTTATCATACCCCAACTCCTGAGATCGCTGGACTGGACTCAACGGCTATCTTCCATGATATCAAGGCTCGCTTCGCCCATGTTCCTCGGGATCCGCCAAACACCTGCTGGCAGGGCTTCTTTGGCCATTTGCATAGTTACGGCAGTACCTATTATAGTTATCTTTTCGACCGTGTCCTCGCTGAGCGGGTCTGGCGTGTCGTTTTCAAGTCTGGCGAGAACGGCGCTGCCCTTAACCGTGAGAACGGAGAACGACTCAAGGAAAATCTGCTGAAGTGGGGAGGCGGCCGGGACCCTTGGACTTGCCTGGCCGATACGCTGCAAGATGACAGGCTTGCATCTGGTGACGAAAAGTCTATGGCGTTGGTGGGAAGCTGGGGAATCAAGGACGACCATCACCCATGAGGTAGAAATGGTCAAGTGCATATACATACATATAGACATGACAAAAGCGATACACAATCAGCATATACAGCCACAGAGGCCACGCAAGAAAAAAGACATTACGAATTGACGTGCCAATGCGGCAACGCCTTTGGTTTCTTGATTTAATTATCTTCATGGACGAGCTCCGTCGGCGCCCCGATTCCAAATTGACAAAGACGCTAATTCATTCAAACCTTCCGGTACGCCAAACGTTGACACCCGAAAATGGGCAGGGATTTGAAGCAAGATATAACTAGATAACAAAACCAAAGAATAGCGTGTCAAATGTTTCAAAGTGCTGCGCTAAAACCACTGAGATGCAACATGATAAGATGAGAAGAGGTAGGTGTAACAAATAAAGGGTATCAAGGAGTGTAATGGTGGGAAGAGGTGGAGGTGAAGAAATAAGTAATTCGAGAGCAATGCCGCCTTCGTACAAAGTTCATGAATCATCCGCCCCCAAACATCGTACAAGTGGGTATTGTCTTGGAGAGTGAGATGGGCGAGAGAATAATTCGGGATTTGAGCCGAACATAAGAAGCACTGTCTCAAGAGAGCAGCTTGCTCCCTCCAACTGAGAATAGTGACTGGTTAGATGACTCGGTGGAGACGCTGCGAGGAGTTCTGACGGCCTCTGCCCATTGTGAGTTGGGACAAGGAGAGCGTCCTTGCCGCCTTCGATTGCGCCTGGTCCTCCCTGTCCAAGTCCTCGCCGAACGCTCCGAAGCTGTGCCCCCCCTCTTCACGAGGAGTTTCGAATGTGTCTGAGTACTCGCTCTCGTCGCCATGATGAGTTCCGATGCCCGAGTCCTCAGGGTCAACAAGGCGACTTTGTGATCGTGTGATAATCGCCAAGGCGGCCATGTTATCTTCGTCGTCGTCATGATCAAAAGCTGATCTGTCGCCAAAGGATTTGGCCGTTGGAGGGGGGTCATAGCCGCCATTCATGGTTACCGAGTTAGATAAGATGCTCATTTGATGACCAAGAGTCTTAACTTGAGTCTCCAAAGCTTCTCGTGCGGAGCGTTCTGTATGAATGAGGGCCAAGAGTGTGGTGTAATGCTCACTCGTGAATGACTCAGGAGTCTCTTTGAGAAGGTTGGGCAGACTGGTTGCGCCCCGAATGGTCGCTGTAGAGGTAGGCCGGTCCTTATTACCCTCGATCAAAATAGCCGAGGAGTGTGGATCGAGGAATACACTTCCCCTTTGGCTCGCTCTTTGGTAACCGCCAGATCGGGTTGAGTCTCTCTCATACTCTCTCTTAATCCGATCCGCTTGGTGACCTGATGAGGCCGCCTTGGAATGCTCTACTGGAACAGGAGGTGCAGGTCGGTCTGGTGGTTCCACTCGTGGTCGCCAGTTTGGCGCAGTATCACACATTCGGTCGAGAACCTGCTCCAACCGATAAACCCTAGACTCAAGATTGTTGATCCGAGTCTCCAAGTTTGCTGCATGTGTAATCTTCATACCACCAACATGTTTCATATCTGCGAAAGAACCAAAGTTAAAGGGCTCTGCTTGTGACTGTTGGGAATGTTCTTCTCCAACATGCTGAGCCTCTTCGACACCCGCTGAAGTGATGCCTTCGCCCTCTGGAGCGCCGTGAGAAGACACAGGAGACATGAAAGTAGGATCGTAACTTTCTCTCCAGTACTTGATTTCGTCGCTCCTTCGACGAGCGTGACCATGGCCCTCCTCTGCCTCTGGTAGCCCTGATAAGCTCCGCGATCTTCGCCGCATCCCGGGGAGGTCGCTCGTGATTGCACGCCCAATTTCGTTAGAATTCTCCTCAATTTGGTCCTGTCGACTTTCTCGACCATGGCTGCTGGCAGGTCGCGGTGAAAGCCCCGCTAGGTTATGCTCCCGCAACCTCGTTGCGCTCATTCGGGCTTGTGATATACCAAAATCAGCGCTCAGTGAGTTGCGCGCACTTTCAATAGCACGGACATCTTCTGGGCGGATAGAGTGAGACCTCAGTGCTCGATCAAACTCGGTGATAGGCAGAGACGCGGATCGCTTAGACTCTGCTCCTGGGAAAGGCCGGCTCCGTGACCTCGGAGCTGACCTATCTCTAAGGCCTAAACTCGGTACTGAATCTTCTGGCCGACCATCCTCGCCTATCGATCGGCGATAGGGCCCTGGGCGCATTGGCGTCGAGCCAGCTTCTGAATCAGTATTGTTAGGACTTTCAGCGCCATTAGGCTTCTTCTTGCGGTTGAAGAGTTTGCCCAAGGCACCACGAAGGGTTGACTGTTTTCGTTGCGGACGTTCCCTATCCCTGGTGTGGACACGATCTGCACTAACAAAAGAATGCCTCACATTGTTAGGTGGTTCCGCCTTTTGTAATCGGGCTGTTGTACCAGACTGTCGAGCGTGCATTGACAACCTCGGTTCGTCCCTAAGCGTGCGATGCCCATTCCGACGAGGCTCTGGAAAAGCAGGAGACTTAGATTGACCATCTCTACTTGATAGGACAGGCTCAGGCTGAGATTCTTTGAATTCGCCCTGCACAGGCGTCGCTATGTTGGTACCAGGGTTACGAATTGGAAACTCGTCATCCAGAGATGTCGAAATGGGAACAGGGCCTGATATCCTGCCGCGGATGTTGGACTGCTGCATGCTTCCAGGCTGAGTAATGTCGCCAGCGCTGGGCGCAGATTTCCACGGCTTCTTCATCGAGAGAAGCGCGGTCGCGGATGGCGGGATATGAATCGTAGGGGAAAGCGGTGAGGTGATAAAATAGTTTTGAGCGAGAGTTAAAGAATGGAATGTTGTAATAAAAGCGGTCAGAAGGGAATGGCAAACGGCATGCCCTGGCACGTATTCTTGGAGGAGTGCTCATAAAACAAGGTCTCTCGATCCGTGCGCTCAAGTATACCGGGCATCCAGGCCTATGATCCAGTTGACGAGCTTGAAGGGCACAGCACAGCAAGACACGGCGTAAAACAACCAAACGAGTGTGGATAGGAAAAGAATAACGGTTTATGGCATTGCGATAAAAGTCGCCCTTGCCGTCCAAAAAGGGCGAGCAGAAATCCAGAGACGCGGAGTGACAGGACGAGAGGGTTTGAAACAATTACACACGGGCTTGGTGCGGTGCGAGTGGGTGGGCGACTGGCACCTATTAATGTCGGGTCAGCAGGATAGACATGCGACGCACGCCATGCGAAACCGCGCTTGAGCCTGCGGGACCAGGACCATTTGCGGATTCTTGAAGCGCGACGAGACGTTGAATGCCACGCTGAATGACAAGGAGGGACGAAAGGGGGGTGTTGTAAGGCATGTCAAGCTGACAAGGGGCCTGGCGGGGGGGAAGGGAATAGTCTGGCGGAAGCAGACCATACATATTATTACCTGGCAGCACCATGCCGATAGTTCCAGCGGTGAACAATATCAAAGCGACGGTAGGGCTGTCTAGATGACCAAAGCCAATGTCTGACCAGATCCAGTGCTCAAGAGGCGAATAGGTAGCGTGAAGCCATGGAGCAGCAGCTTACTGGTAAAGAGAGCTTGCCTGGCTTGCCATGTGTCGAGGCGGAGAGCCAGCGGAATTGATCTCAGCAAACGGACTGTTACCAAGCTAGTTCTAGCCAAGACAGGGGTCGTTCAACTGCGGCTGGCGTTGCACCCTTTAACAGACCCTTGTCAACCGAACGGACGAAGCAGAGTCCAGAGGAACGGACTTGGGTCAAGGAACCGCACCGCACGACACCCTGGACATGACATTTCAGTTGAAGCCAAGTCCAAGTAGGCAAGGGTTGTGCTTGGAGATCGAAACGCACGAGCCCACTTTGTCTCTTGCCAAGGATGAGACCTCGACCTCGACCTCGACTGGGATTGACAAGGAGGGACGATACGACAGTCTTGATAGGTTTCAACTGCCCGGGATTCATCTTGCCTCGTGGCTCGCGGCCGGGTACAGGGCATTCCGGGGCATTCTTGAGACAGGGCTCCCTGCATGTTTCTTTATCAGTACGGTGACTGAGCAGTACTCTCTGACTACCTGTCACTGCAGAATTAAGCAGTTTTGAATGTTGAACGATGGCAGGCCTCGGTCTGTGGTTTGCGAGCCTGTCGTGCAATGAATAGCCAGTAGCTATCGCGTCCGTAGGTTTGCTAGACTGACGTTTAGAGCGGCACGCACCGCCCCCAAATAGGGTGCCGTCTGGGTTTAGTACCAGAGTAGGCAGGTAGGCCAACGGCGGTATCGATATCTCCATCGCTTCCGAAATTGATTAAGATGATAGTGTTGAAGTGGCAACGCATGAGATGTGAACTGAAGATTGATGGTGTTGCGTTAAAAAGCAAACATTATGGGTGCTTTCCTGACCTAATAGCCTATGGAAGGTACCACCTACCTTCTCTAATAAGGGATAGGCTGATTGTCATTCATAAGGAAGGCAACCTCGTCGTTGAGACTACCCAACCGTGGTTGAAGCCTGGCCTGCTGCTTTCTGCCTCATGGCTAAGAGAAGCCCGCGTTACTTTCATCCTTGATAGGTAACTTTGACATCCGGTACTTAGCCAGGTACAGAACAATATTATAATAAAGTCCAACCATCTGCGGCCCCAGGCGGGTTAGCGAAGCACGACAGAAGCTCTAACCACTTAGCGTCCGCGCTCTTGAGCGTCAAAAGGTGTTAGGGCCACCGCAAAAAGCACTTCAACCGGAACGCCACACCCTTCAAGTCAACGCCCAGTTGTTCGAGATCTAGGTTGTGATTTGATTGCGCTACAATATCACTCAACTCCAGTTTCAAACTGCTCAGCTTCACCACAGGCTAGTTCTTGTGACAATATGTGCAGTGAACCAACTGTCACACACATGGCACTGCATTGCGTATGAATGCTTAGCCAAGCTAAGGCTTTGCTGAGACCATGGACTACGGAAAAGCAGGGATGATATCGATCTCTTCAGATGTTTACTCCTGAACGGTGTGATTTTGCAGTGTACCTGCATTCCTTCAGTAGTAATCCAGCTCTGGAAACACAAGCACTGCTGCGTTCTGACCACTCAAAGTGACAGCCATTCGAGTTGGAGGCCAATATGTACCGCACCCCCAACGATGATCCTCCAGAGGATCTACCCTGATCATAGGTACCCGTCTCATGTCAGCCATTTTAGACGGCGACTCGACCACAGGGATGTCCCTACAATTCTCCGACCAATCAACCCAACGTTTCGACCTCTTATTCTTCAGCTCCACGTTGGTCCTCGTGCAGCATCTGAGGATATTTGCTTTTTCAAAGATCCGCCGATATATTGTGCTGTCTACTCCGCATCACTGCAGCTGTGTTACTGCAAGAGGTATGCATCTCTGTACAACAATCAAAACTTCTGCAGTCGCAGAGTTGCTCAGCCCCAGAGGCACTTCCTGTCAACCGACGTCGTATGCTTCTAGGCCAGGGTTCCCTGAAACTGACACAACGGCGCTCTGCCGTATGCTGCCAAGCCAGCGGGACCGGACGTTGGTTTTAATGTCAATCATGTCCGATCAATGGGTTCCTTACTCGATTTGAATTCCTGCAGATGCATTGGAATGTCAGTTTTCTCCTGAACGAGTCTTGTCTGCTGCCCTTGCAGGTTGAGGAATTGCGCTGTGCTCTACACGACACCATCGCCTCTTCTAACCCAGCTGCAGCATTTCACTAGTCCCTCGTTTTTGTTGATGGCACAAATTGAGGATTGATGGTCATTACTGGGAGACAGATCGCTTCTGTATTTCTCCCTTGGCCAATTCTAGAGACATTTTCAGTAGGAAACGGACCAGGGATCGTAGTCCCCCACGGTTCGGTCCAGTCCCACAATGAGTGACCTGAAACAATGCCAGGATGTTGACGATGGCGTCGCGACCGCGTTTCTTGAGCAACTACCCCAGTGAGTTTCCCAACGATTTCTAACACAACAAGATCAGGAACAGCACGGAAGTTTTTGGTCCGACCAGGGAAGGGATATTTGCCAGCTCTTCTAGAAAGGCTACCCCAAATCTATCTTTGGAATCCGAAGCGATGTTGAAACAGCAAGCTAGGCACCGTTTCAGGAGAAGCTGAGGTCACCTGTTCGAGTTCGTCCTCCGCACACTGCCCAACAGCGCGGCCGACTGGAGATGACAGCTGAGAGTCCATTTATCGGCCGAAAGATAGGATCCATCTCAAGAGGGCCCTCATCTTCATCGCCTTACGTAGTAGAATTGATGATAACCAACCGCCGCCCTGAGACGAACCGGCGACAGATTCGGAAGATGGTTAGCCTTGCATCAAGTTGGACGCATCTGGGTACCGCAGGTCGGCGTTATCCTCGAGATACTGCATCCATTTCTTCAAAAAGCTGCTTCCTCTGTGAAACAGGCACGTTAGTGATGCTTCGTCTCAGGTGAATGGCTGGAACGCTCTGCGCAGCACTTGTCAAACCAGAGGCTGTAGCCCTGAGGCCCAGCGCACCACGCTGTGATTATCGCTTACCTCTGAACTGTGTCCGAGTCTCCGATAACTGTCAAAGATCGCTTGGGACGTGTCATTGCAACTAAATACACCTGCATTAGTCAAACCATCCTCCATGTCCGGTCCCCCCGATTAAGAACGGTAAGCACCGGGATGTCACCTCACCGTTGAGACGGCGCTTCTCGCCGAGGAAGCCGACCTCGCCTTCAGAGTTGCTTCGAACAAGGCTCACAATCACCGCTTCTTTCTCGCGGCCCTGGAAGCCGTCTACGCTGCCAAGTTCAATACCAGGGAACTTTTCTTTGAGCGGGGCTAGGAGGGCGAGCTTGTAGTCGTTCTACCATCAGCCTCTGTCTCACTGGTGCATGGTGCAGCTGGCATATTGAACATACCTGAGCATTGTACGGCGTCACGACAGCTATGTCGTCCGGACGGACCCCGGCATCCACGAGCTGCTTCACGTGTTGTTGCACGAGGGCCGCCTCCATCTCGTTGCTCTTGCTGTCGCCATGCAAGCTTGCTCTACCCTTTTTAGGGGTGTCCTTGTCGTCTTCTTCGTTCTTTTCGGGGAAGTCTCCTCCTTGTGTGTCGATGAAGATGACTGGTTCGTTAGTATCCTCATTGTCCTCGACCTCATAATCCAGGTCTTTTAGGAGGCGCTGTTTCACTGCATCAGCGGCGATCAACTTGGAATCGTAAAGTTCATCAGAAGGAAAGCGCATGATACTCTCGTGCATTCGATACTGCGTAGTTAGCATACGTTTGATGGAGGGCCCATGCAACGCCAGCAGTCTGTCAAACAGAGTAACCTCAAGCGTGGCACCCTTTATGATTTTGGCGTCGTCCTTGACTGCCGGCTTAACCTTGGAGTTGGATGACTTGATGGTTGGTGGGAGCTGCAGATGGTCGCCGGCACAGACGACTTTCTTGGCTGATACGAGAGGAACCCAGCATTGAGCTTCTAGAGCCTGGCTGGCCTCATCGATGATAACAACATCAAACTCCTCGTTCCGTAACTGGTAGCCACCTGCTCCATGCAGTGTTGCGAGGACGACTTTGCTGCCGCCGATGAGTGTACTAACACACCGACGTTCTCGCTCACGAAACTCCTTGCGTAGTTCTTTCATGTCGGTGTAGATGGCCTTGCGCTCCTTGCCGCTTTTTGTCTTTTTGATCGAGGCTTGCTTGGAGTCCATCTCTGACCGGATATCTTTTACAATAGCACCAGCCTCGGATGTCTGGGTGAGTACGTCTAGTGAATGATTAACGACAGATGGTAGTAAACGAGCAGGATGGCCGAGACGAAGGATCGGTATCTTGTGGGGTGCGAGTCTCTCGACAATGTTGTCAACTGAGATGTTGGAAGGGCCACAAACGAGGATTCTTTGATCCAGTTTGATCATTTGGAGAATCAGCTCGATGAGAGTGTGAGTTTTGCCAGTCTATACATGTTAGTGAGCCGTGTCTTTTTTATGCCAGTTTAGGCCACTCACTCCTGGAGGGCCATGGATCAGTGCCACTTCTCGAGATGCCAAAGCAAATCGAATTGCATCCTGTTGTGAGTCGTTGAGTGTCGGGTCAAACCAGTCAAGTTTTCCCACGTTATCGTCTTTGGTCAAGTCTGCAGCGACTGGCGATGGACTTGATAAACCAAAGAGAACTCTAATGAAGCTCGAATATTCCGACTCATTCATCTTTTGTAGTTTCACCATTGTCCAGTTCATCCTATTAAGTAAGCCTATTAACACGATACAAAATCTCAGGATAATAGTAAAGACAAGCTCATCATACCTTTTATAAGTCACCTCATCTGCCAGCTTGACAGCCCAAACCCTCCCCGAGAAGGCAACCTCCTCTTTTCCCTCGTCAATCGCAACAGCAACCCATCCTCTACTCGCCTTCGTCACAACACCTCTAGCCCCCTTCTTCTCCAGGTCCTTGACCTCACGCTTCTTGGCGCTCCCTGCGGGCTGCTCAGCGACGAGGACAATGTCACCCGTACGCAGGCCGTGCTCAGGCAGCTCATCAGACGGTCCGGTGGCGGCGTCTGGGGAGAGCTCTAGGACCGTCCGACCGCCGAAACCGGTGCGCTGGCCCGAGACGATGAGGTTTGTCAGGGCGAGGCCGGCGCGCTGGAGGCTCGTGGGGCTATGATTGGAGATGAGAGTGCTTGTCTCGTTGATCTCGGTCTGGAGCTCTTGATCCAGGAGGGCGAGTTGGGTGGATGCAAAGGTGGGAATGTCGACGGGCTCTATATTAGGAGTCATGGTGAAATAATTACTCTGAAGAGGTGGCGAGATTGAGTGAGACTGAGTGTAAGTGACGTTGGAGGTGTAAGTGTAAGAGTGAAAGGTGGGAATGTTTGTTGGTGGGGAGCTCTAGAATGAACCCCACCATAGCCCAAGCTCTGACGTTTGCTTCTTGACCATCATGAAACTTCAATCGTCATGATAGGTACCATCATGAATTCTGTTACAGGTAGTATTAAAGACGCCATTGGCATCTGATGGCGTCTCACATCTATATAACACTCAGATAGGCCATTCTGTTCTTCAAACAGTCCCATACGCAAAAAATACTCCTCTGGTATCAAGTCATGATGCAAATCCCACACAAATGCGCCGTGCCCAAAAAGCCCACTGCTAACGAGCTCATAACTCCTGCTCGGTCGGGTGTATAGCAATGACCACAATAAGAGAGGCGACCATGATAGCAAAAGCAACAAAAGCAACTATCATGATTGTGCCACGGCTGGCAGGGAACTTGCCCTGCATAACCCAACGCTGGGACTGAAGATACCGCCTATAACCAAGGAAGAGGATAAGAATGCTTATACCGAGAAACGTAGCGCCCAGAGGCTTGCCTATATGTCGCAGCGTCTCCGTGTTTCTTCTGGAGTTCCTATCGCCGTTGTCGTTCTCGAGGGAAGTATTCAAGCGAAATAACTGGGTCACTGCTACTCCGATCGAACAGAACGAAAGAGAGGTTCGTAGCCATGCTAGAAACGTTCGTTCTGCAATACCATGGTTAGGATAGTCCTCCAAAAGCATTGGGCGTGAAGCTTACCGATGGCGAGGTGGTCTCGGGCAACACTGCCCTTATTTTCCAACTCGATAGACTGAAACTTCTCCGCCTGAGTCTGCCACCATGACGGGCCCTGGTCCTCATTCTCGACCTGTCGAGCATCGCTCATATTGGGGTTCGGCGCAACACCATTGTTGTCACTTGGCCGCGAAGATGGTCTTTGGCGCGAGCCTCGAGAGGATGGCTTGTGAACGCGGGCACCGGTAGCAGCAGTGCTCGTAACGTTGAGTGAGCTGTAATTGAGAGGCGGGGTGTGAGCGATGAAGCCGGTGGCCTCGTCGGCGCTACTGTCTTCGTTGGCAGGGTTCGAGTTCAGGGCCGTGTTGGTTCTTGGTGGGAATACGGGGCTCCCGGCGGTCCGGGGGCTTATGGCTGGAGAAGCGGCAGCCATTGATTCGGCGCGTTCACGAGCGTTCTGTTGAGAATGACAAGTTTCTATGTCAGCTTTTATCGCTTAGAAGTTCTGAGCAAGAGGGCTGAAACTAGAACAAGAGAGGGAGGAGGAAGGAGCATCCGAGAGTAGAGTGAGCACGCAACTTCGGCTGATCTATCGGAAGCTATGTCGAACAGGGGAAGATCCGCCGGCAGTTTCTCAAGCGCCACCAACTGGACGGTGAAGAAAGCTAGAGCGATGTCGCAATGTTTGACAAGAACGAGAGGAAGTAAACAATCGGGTAAGAGATCTGTCACGCTTGCATAGCCGCGTGCATGATAGCCAAGAAAGATACAGACACATGAGGCTGGTAAACATGTCCACCCGCAGTTGTCTCATGAACCCTCCTTCTCTTGTCCAACATACGATAATGAAAAGGCACCCACCTCTAGAATCTCATTTATGCGCGCATTTGAAGATTGACGACCTCCACTGCCGCCCAATTGAAAGGCAACACTCGAAGGCGACCTCGGTCTCGACTCTGAGGTGCGGGCTGTCTCTGACTCTGGAACAGTCTCAGCCATCACGAGGCGAGGTTGGGGTAGGCTTGGCACAATCAATTAGGGAGCGCGTCTAGCGATGAAGCCTTGAACAGATTGTGACTGTGGAGAAGAAGAAGGGGTTGATTAGATACGATATAGGACGAGTGCCGAGTGACAGAGACGTTGCGACAAGGTAAAATTGTAAGGTTGAGGTCGTCAGGTCAGGACAAGCTTAGAAGAGGGACCTACGTTAGTCTACAGTGGGGGTTGTCGCGTGTGGCAGGCGCACCTTCAGCGGCTGTAGCGCCTTGATTGATCGAGACCCGCAAGAGCCTTTATTGGATGACACCAGATTAACTATGAGCACGTCAGAGGCTAGAGAAGCAGCATGACGATGGCAAGACGTAGAGGAATAGGTCTCTATTGGATTATCAAGTGCAAGTCTGAATGCCTTCACTTTTATCAATCTTGATCGATCCATGAGACTGTCTCTCCGCATTCAATCTAACAATGCCTAGACTAGAGTCTCAGAAGACAGGACCCTTATGATTCAATTCCATCGTCATCTGACCCCTTCCTTAACCGCAGCAAGTCACCAGCTCTATATTCACCGGCAGTTTTATTGGACCTTTCAACTCCCGTGATATGCGGGCACAAATTGACCCACCTTTGATTCTTCCAAGGCTTCGTTCACCAATAACTGCCTTAATCCTTGTATCTAGTTTATAGTATTCTACTTATAAAGTTAGGATACTTTAGGCAATACTTGTATTATCTGATAGCCTAAGCTTTGAGATATGGAATAATAGCATAGTTTATAGAAACGATCACAGACTCGAGAGAATTATAGTTGGCTATGTGTAGGTGGATAGCATTCTGTTCTTTTCTGACTCCCTTTGGGATCAGAGATGGTCAAATTATCTCGAGAGGTATATACGAGAACCCATCAATTCCATACTGTACGCTCCATAACTAGTAACAAGGGAACCTTCACGCCATGAGCCCCCAGGACTAAATTCAGTCTCGTAGAGTATAATGATGCTTTACAAAGCAAACGGATACATTCAGATACGTCTCTAGTCTCCATCAAATCCGAAATATGTTTCAAACGCTGCCGCTATGCGACCCCCGAGCGGAAGTCGCGAAGTTGCAAAGTCCGGTAGATCCGGAGATAGCTCATAGTCTCCGCAACGTTTCGTGACATCGTGTGCCGAACCATATTCCCTTTTAGGCAATCGGTTCTAAGTTCCACTAACTACTAGCTCTAATATACTTAATCGCCGCATTAATTCCGTTTGGGCGGGCTCTTGCAGCCGTGTAAGTGACGATAGCAGCATCATGTATTGGTAATAGTATTGAGAAGGGAAGTAGATAAATAGACAGTTTACAGACCTCGGTGAATATCTTTTTCGTATCGCATCACTTCCATCAATCAACAATCACATTCAACTACACACACTTAACCACTTTACATTTTCAACTACTTCACATCCTCAACTCTTCATCATGACTTACGAAATCCTCGGAAAGCAAGTTGGTCCTATTGGCTTCGGCCTCATGGGTCTTACTCTGCATCAGCTTCCCGACGAGGCCGCCTTTGCTGCTATTCGCACTGCCCTAGACGCTGGTTGCAACTGGCTCAACGGCGGAGAGTTCTACGGTCCGCCAGACGCAAACTCCTTGGCTCTTATCCGCCGCTATCTCGAAAGGTACCCAGAAGATGCTGACCGCATTGTCCTCACCGTCAAGGGCGGCCTGGGTCCTAACTATGTTCCTCTTGGTACCAAGGAGGGTGTTCGACAGAGCATCGACGCCTGCCTCAAGACTCTGGGCCCCGTTGGTCGAATGGCTTCGTTTGAAGTTGGCCGCAAGGACCCCAACGCCGACTATGAGGAGGAGACGCTTGCTACCATTGACGAATATGTCAAGGATGGCAAGATTGATGGTATCACGTGCAGCGAACTCAACGCAGACACACTCCGCAGTGCTGCTAAGAAGTTCAAGATCGCGGCGCTTGAGATTGAGCTTTCACTCTTCACCACTGATCCCCTGACGAACGGGGTGCTTGAAGCCTGCGGCGAACTCGACATTGCCGTCCTCGCCTATTGTGAGTACTACTTCCCCTGACTTGAGGATAATCATGACAACTAACAAGCAACTTTAGCACCCCTTGGAAGAGGCTTCCTCGGCGGCCAGATCAAGTCTGCCAAGGACCTTGCAGAGAACGACATTCGTACCAAGGTCCATCCTCGCTGGCAGGGCGACAACCTACAAAAGAACATCCAGCTCGTCAACGACATCGAAACTCTCGCAAAGAAGAAGGGCTGCACCGTGAGCCAGATCGCTATCAACTGGATCCTGTCCCTTTCTCGCCGCCCCGGCATGCCCAAGATCATTCCTATCCCTGGGTCTTCTAAGCCTGACCGCATTCGTGAGAACGCAACCATTGTCGATCTGACAGATGAGGACTTGGCCGATATTGACAGCATACTTGCCTCCTTTACCCCGGCTGGCGAGCGATATGCCCCTCACCATATGCAATACGTCAATGCTTGAGGCTGGCTAGAGTATTCAGGAATAGAATAGAGTGTGTAAGATAGTTTTATGGAAACAATAAATCTCTTTTAAATTCCTTCCATATGCTCATTCGTAAATTCATAAATCATGGTCCTTGTGACAGGACCGTCTCAAACAAGCCGACAATAGTGACTCTTTGTCCAGTAGATGACCAGATAGACCGGCAAGGGATGATAGCAACTTCAGAGTTGTTCCCGGCGTTTGTCCACAGAGATCCAACTTGAACAGCATCCACATAGATCAGAGACAGCTTACTATGGATAGCTTCCGGTTCGTGGGGGTAAACTTGATGGAAAGACTCATGTATAGCTTTTTGCATATCTGCCTTCAAGTTTTCAAAAGATGAAGTTTGTGATTTCTCATCGCAGCTGCATGCTACCGTACTGTAGACAACAGTGGCACTCGGGGTTTTGACAATTGAGTGCCAGGCCTTCCAGCCTGGGACCCCGACTTCGGGCAAAGAAACCATCACAAGACTTGATTCTTCCACTCTCGAAAGCCCATTGTGCGCATGCCACTCCACTGCAGCTTGTCGAGGCAGTTCCTCAACTTCAGCAGCGAACATAGGTGGAATGCATGTATCAGGCTCATTCTGCTGACGAAGGGTGAGGGTCTCCCAGTCAGGAACGGACTTTCGAGCTGCCTTTTCATCATTGGCAAGCGACATGTATTCAGGATTGTACTTCAGATCCCAAAGGTCAGGGCCGTTATCAGCCTCTTCCTCGTCATCTGGAGATCCATGTGCTTGCTTCCAGGCATGCCCTGCAAGCTGGGCACTGCGCTGGATCTCTGCCGAAGAGTTGGCTCGAGGGAAGTAAGCAACAGAGCTTGTCCACCACTGAATCTTCAACTCATGGCCTACTCGCCAGAGATGCTGCAGAGACAGTACGACCTGGAGCTCATGTGGCTTCTCAGACGGGGACGGCAGTAGCATTGTTGCTGGAATCAGGGGTATCTGCCCTGCAATGGAGATACATCGAAGACCTGCGGCTTGAGCATGAACTGTCACAGGCACGTCTATAGCCTGGCTATAGGGGCCAATGTTTGCAGGGGCCCAGTAAGACCGGGACTGGACATGAAGGCCATTGCGGTCCTGGGTCGCCTTGGCCGCAGGAGCAGTAAGGTACACAGCAATGTTTACACCAGCTGGCAGCAGGTCACCGCAGGAAATGGTCACTCGAGACGGTGGGTTGGGTTTGAGAAACAGCTTGCCATACTCACCATTAACCTGAGGAAAGTCTGACATGTGCCTTAGCACGATGATGGTACTTGCGATCTGAGAGAGCTGAATACGAGCCTCCGACGCCAGCCCTCGGATTTTCTCTACCACTTGGAGGGTTTCCTCCTGAATAGATCTCTCGCTCGTGCTGAGATCTGGCAGAACAGACCAACGCTCAAGATCGACCTCCGCAGTCAAAGACCCTGCATCCCTGGAGAGTGGCGTCAGGTTCCTTGCAACCGCAAAAGTCTCTGTAGTCTTGAGCTGGTTCAGGGGTGATGACAGCTCGTCAAACACGACCTTGAAGCGCGGATCGAGAAGATCGGGTACCCGGACTGTTGGCTCATCTGCATGATCTGGCTTGTCCTCTGCCTGTGCGCCGCCCAACAGGAGCCACGAGCAACCACCTCCTTCACGCACGATCTTGCGCCCCTGCTCCGGGACGGAGATCTTCTTCTTGAACACAGACGCAGGGCCATCCAGGACAAGCGTCTCAAACTCGCCACCCTCTCCCAGGGCTGCCGCACCTTGGGACGAGCCAAACTTGCGCAACGCCGTCTTGACACGGCGGGAGCCTGTCTCGCTTGACACGCGTTCCCAGAGATGGTCCTCGTCTAAGCCAGCACTGGCAACTTTGATGATCCGTGCCTCCAGCCCAGCGTTGGCCATATCGATCAACAATTGGGTATCGGCGGAGGTGGCTGCAGATGGGGGTGGTAAGATCGGATACTGCCATAGGTAGGCTAAGGGCACAAGACCCAGGCGCAAGGCGATTGATTCAACACGGGTGCGCTGGTAGGTTGAGAGGATGGCGCCGGCGCAGACAGCATTGGCCTCTGGATGGCGGGCGATGATAGCCTGTAGCAAGGGCAGCATGGACTCTGTTTCGTCCCTGTCCTGGGCGTCACTCGTAGCATCGTAGTCCCTCTCGTGGCGGACTGCACGCCCAGTGATGGGCAGCCGATATAGCGGCAGGCCAGTTGCAGCGGCGTACAGGGGCAGGACTTCGTGCCCGACGGTTTGGTACATGAAACTATTGAGGTCCGTGTCGGAAGATTCCCCGGCACCCTGATCATGGTGAGGGCTGTCATAGTGATCGTCTCTGGCAGGCGGCTGGGGTGTCCAGGTACCCGGATCAATGTGCTGTAGACCCGCGGGAAATGGGACAGCCGATGAGGCCTGGAGATTGGTCCTTGGCTCGGTCCCGGTGGCGTCTTGCTGGCGGAACGGTGATTGCCCGCGTGCGATATCGTTGGCGTGGACGTCTGGGCCTGAGCTTGAGCCTGAGGTCCCTGGTCCTGGGAACAGATTTGCAAGAGCCACGATCCGATGGCCGTGCTCGATACAGTGGATCAGACTGAAGAAGCTGTCTTTTCCACCCGAGATTAGAGCAATGACATTGAGCCGTTCAGACGACATGGTTGAAGCTGCACTTGCGGGCGTTGTCGTCGTAGTAGAAGCTGGCTTGGCTTAAGGTGGCCCAACAGCTAACGGCCGGGAAATGAGGGCCTCAAGAAGTGTTCTAGTAGCAATTTAGCAACGATTCAGAAGGTGCGTTAGAAGGTTCAAGAAAAAGCCTCTCTCGTACTTTAGATTGTGTGCGGATATTGGGTGTGGTGTAAGAGTATCGATAGCGCAGAGTAGATTCATTTGGTGGTGGATGTTTTAGGCTGGGCTGGTTTGACTCTGTGGGCCCTGCTAATCCATCAGAAAGAGAGCCACCAAATTGGGCACCTGTGCCTGCGCCTGCACCTGCTGTAGGCAGTTAGCCACGAGGTTGGCTTGTTCAATACCTATTCAGCCTATCAGCCTAACTACTCCATAGATGGGATGGAATAGTTCATCATGTTTCATCTCGGGTTGGCTGAACTAGCAAAAAAAGAAACTTGTGCCTGGTCCTTTTAGCAAACCACGGACGAACCAACATCAACATTCTTACTCTTCATAGACTAGCCCAAGACCTTATCTTGTCCCGGGCCCTGAGCCTGACCAGCCGGAAACCAGCCTTTGGAGGTGTCAATGGCCGATGCCAATGTCCATGACATTTAATCAATGTCAATCCCGTCCCGTGCAATCTCCCCGTCCCGTCTAGACCCAGTGTCTGCGAGTTGGAAGCGGAATTCTCCCGGCATGACGATCACCCGAAGACGGTGCAAGAAAATCTCAGGGTCTTTGTTAATGCCTGACAAGTTTGAGTATGAGTTAGATGAACGATATCCATCCAATACGATGGAGTTGGTGGGAAAACGAGTAAGGTAATGAACAAGTTCCACCCCCAAAGACGCGCTATCCCAGGATCCCAACACCAACACCAACGCCAACACGGATGGGATAGACAGTCCCTGTGCGCCCAGGCGCCACACAAGATCATCGATCGTGTGCTTGCTCAACTCTAGCCTCGACTGAAATGTCCGTCGAGCAAAGAGGGAAATGTAGGCTATTAGAGTGCACACACCAAGAGACAAAGCTCTCTAGAATTGGAATCGTGGCTAGGCTCTCAATGCGTCAGTGGCACATCCAGGGTTCATGCAAGGTCCCGCGGGTGGTACCGTAAGTTGTCTCTAGAAGCTTGGCAGTTTTGTTGGTTGAGCTTCTTCTGCTACTACGTAAGGAACAGTCATCATCACCAACCACGGAGTAGTATCGTAGGATCTTTGACTCAAACATGCAAGTTGGAGCTGAAGACTAGGGGTCCAAAGGGTCGGGCTCCACTGAATACGAAAAGGTTATTGAAAAGTGGACCGAACTTTGGCAGCAGAAGTCATCGCGAAACCATCAGGTATCAAGGAAGAATGAAGTCACAGGCAATAGGCACAAAATAGTAGCAGCAATGTGTAAATTGTTGATCAAGAGATCAAACCTTCTAAAGTATACATGTATTGTTGTGAGGATGAGTGTCTGTCATGGTTGTGACCGGCACTCCTGTACTCGACATCTCTAAATCCAGCAACAGGCAAACGACAGACAAAGAATCAGAGTAAGCACAAGAATATGGAAAAGACACCTTCGTCTCCCATAGCTCTCAAGTGATACCGTCGCCCTGGCGAGCCATCAGATCCAGCTTCCGGCCGTCCAGGATGATTACAACGAGTGTAAGAACGGCAAGCCGCCAATTTTATGGTGGTCGTTGTCGTTGACAATCCCATCCATCACCTTCATTTCGATGCAAGGTGTGGTTCCCCAAATATTCAAAACCGGATATTTTTCCCCCTTCGCGCCAGTGTCCGTAGAAAAAAGTCCCCAATAAGCCATGTTCAACCGGCTGTATGCACGGTTGACATTCGCGATGCATTTCTTGAAAAAAACAACAAGTCGATAAAATCAAAAGTCCTCCCTAGTGTCGTCAGGCGTAGCGAGGTTGTGTAATATGTTGATACAGGTATTGTGACGATGTGTAAATGCATTCATAACCGCTTGCACTCTTTTTTGCAGATTCCCTTTTACCCAAGGTTGTAACCCAACCCATATGGAAATGTTCCGTGACCCAAATGCCACCGTCAAAAAGTTTTGCGGATGGCCGAAGAAGAAGAAGGTCGTCAGCGTCGTATCGGGCATATGTCAAGACAGTCGACTGCTTTCTTGATCATGTTGGATGATGTGTGATTGAAATGACCATTTAGTCAGAGCGCTTGCGCTTCTTCTTCAGGTCACCACCCTCATCAGAGGACAGCTCACTGGCGCTACCGGGGACCTCAGAAGCGATCTGGAACAGAACCTTGCCGTAGTTGTTGTAGTCGTCAGACTGACTAACCATGGAAGCATCGTAGTGGGAGTCCTCATCAATCAGGTTCATGACAATGGCACCGCTACCGTGGGTTCGGGCGTGCTGGGCGAGGTTGTCGCTTCGCGAGAACTTCTTGCCACACTCGTTGCACTCAAAGGGCTTCTCCTGGGTGTGGAGGGAGCGATAGTGGCGCTTGAGGTGTTCCTGGCGGCGGAAACGGCGGTTGCAGAGATCACAGACAAAGGTCTTGGAAGGGTCCTCAGTGAGGGACTGCTTGCGTCCACGTCGGTTGGCAGGAGCGGGAAGAGGAGCGGGAGAACCCTCAGAACCGGAGGAGGCACCAGAGTCGCTGGCATCAGCAACCTGGTTGGATGACTCCTGGGTGTTGCCCGACTCAGTGGTCGAAGCAGCAACGTCCATGACGGGACCAGCCTGGTTCTCCTCGGTGTGAGTCTTCTTGACACGCTTGTTCTTGTGGCAGTCCTCAGAAGCACAGGTGGAGGGAGGGCTGGGGTGAGTGGGGAACTGGAAAGCCTCGTTCTCGTCAAAGGAGAGGTCCTCGTCACCAATGAAGCTACCGTGGCCAAGAGAAACGACCGAAGAACCAGTGCAGGCTCGAGGGCGGGTAACGTCGGCAGAGTCGGCTGCAGGCTGCTCAGCGAGGTTGACAAGGCTGTTGACGAAGTCGTCCTCGGACTCAAATCCGGAAAAATCTTCAAAAGTGGGAAGACCGTGAGGAATGGCAGGGTTGAAGTCAAAGGTCTGAACAGCGGCCTTGGACTCAACCTTGGGCTCCTCAAGAGAGAACTCAGGGGCGAGTGTGGTGTTGATGGCGTTACCAGTACCGACAGTCAAGTTTCTTGGGTCGCAGAAGTCAATGTCCAAATCCGGGGTCGAGACAGATCGCGCATAAGGCGCAGGCGAAGGAGACAGCGACGGTGTGGACACGAGGTCGCTGGCGGTGTTGCTAAGAGAGGGAACCTTGCCGAGTTGAGATTGAAGGTACACTACAATGCAAAGTTAGTCTCTATCAGGTCATTCCCGTAAAAACTCCACTATTCAGGTGCCATGACAGCGCACTGCAGGCCTGCGCCTCAGATGGTGATTGGGTCAAGAAAGCGGCAGCCAACGTCAGCACCACCAACTTCCCGCAACCAAACCCAAAAATAGGCTCAAGCCCGAGCTCGCGGCACAATGCCATTGTAGTTTCGTGTGTAATGCAATCCCATTCGTAACACGTATGGGAGAGTTTGGGATGTAGGAAATGCTAAAATAGTAAACTTACCAGGCGACATTGGGGGAGATCCACAGTTTGACCAGTCAAGGACTGTTGTCTCAGCAGGCTCAAAGCTCTCCTTGAAACCGTCAAGACCATCAAGACCAGAGAACATGGGGTTCATGGGGGTCTGGAGCACCTCGCAGGCGCTGGGGCTGCCAATGGTGCTGCCAGAGGTAGACAGAGGCGGTGTTGAAGGGAAGTATGAGTTCTCGTACAGCTCATTCTCCAGCAGGATGGCGGGCTTATGCAACATGGGCTGAGGCGAGGCAGTAGGAGTCATGACGGCAGGACCATTGCTGTACAGAGTGGGAGGCTGAGAGTTGTTGGCGGAACCAGGTCGAGAGTAGACGGGGGTTGATGGCAGAGTAGGCACCATGGGATACATGTGCATCTGCTGCTGAGGGAAGTGTTGTCGCATATCATGCTTGGACTCCGGGTTGTAGAAATAGAAGGGAGCTTGGCCAATGGCCTGGGGCATCATTGTGGAATCCATTTCTACTCGACATAGTGTTAGCCACCCGCGCCGTCATGTCCAGTCAGTCTGGTATTCGTTGGATTCCACAAACCTTGATAGAGTTGCTCTGGTGTTAGTGTTGTCGTTTAGATATTAGTTGAGTTGGTTTGGTATTGATGTAAAGTTCAATGGCAGTCGGCCTAAGGATGGTGTGGTGATCGGTTCTTTTGTGTTGTTCAAGAGAGTGGACAACGAGTAGTGACTCGGGGTATTAGGTGCGTTGGTTGGGGACGTTCTGGTTGTACATGTAAACACTCAAGTCAAGTTGAAGCAAGAGCAAGAGAGTTATCAAGTGTGTCGAGAGTGCCGCAAGATGTTGGTTATAATGAATGTGAAGGGACTCTCGATGAACGAGGATATCCAGTAAATAAGAACAATTCCAAAAGAAGGAAGAACCTGGCAATAAAGAGAAATGATGATTACACAGATCCGTCGCGCTTGTCGATCATACCTTTCGATGAGGAGGGAAACGAAAGATGAACAAGCACGGGGACCGTGGAGTGATAAGTACTGACGACGAGGCCTGGCGTATACACACCAGATGTGCTCGATAGGCAGTTAGAAAACCCTCCATGTCGTGTCTCACTCGAGGGAGCCAGGGTCAGGGAGCTGTGGATCAAGATCCACCACCACCACATCCCATTCTCTGGATCCACTCCTCACTCTATGGCCTTGTCAGTCACCATCTGTCCACGCCCACACACGCCCTCAATACCCATAACCTACCCAGCGGCGGACCAGACGGCAGAGAGCCCCCGGACCCCTGTCCAAGCACCCAAGTCATGTCTGGGGCAAGGGAAACATCAGGTGCGGGCCTGGGCGTCCCTGGTCTTTCTTAAGCCCATGGATGTCTTCCGCCGTCTTGCCAGGGCCACGGATCCCATCCACACCACTATGGCGCAGCCACTGGGCTTTTCTAATTCTGGACAGTATCTGCTAGGAACCTCGAGCCTATCCGTCGCCGGATGGCCCGCCGCGGTATGAGAGCAGCCCCCGAAGCCTATCCAGTCCCGTACCAATGCAAAGACCCATGCCCGACTGAATAAAGAGCTCGGCCATAAAGTAGTGGATAAGGTATGGATGAGGATATGGATAAGGATGTGGATGCCGAAGGATGTGTGGATGGCACCAAAGAGCCAAAAGCTCGCAATAGAGGGTCCCTCGGTCGCTTGTGCAAGACCTGTGCGAGCGTGCACAAGTTCCATGTCTTGCCCTTCGTGTTTGTGTCGTCCGTCATTTTTTCATTTTTCTGGTACGCGCGTAGTGCGTGATGTGTGTGTGCTCATCACCCACAATTCATTCATTTTCCAGTCCGGCACAGCATAATCCAGCCCTCCATTAATTAGTGAAATCAGATATCCGACGAACGGAATGAATGCCACAACCGCCATTGATGATGAGCACATCTCATCGCGCACATTTCTTCTCATCCCTCGTCTTATCCCTTCCATTCGTTTGCATGGCTTTCACGCCGCAGACTCGCCCTCTTATCACCCACCAGTGGGGATCTCAGGATGCCAGACGCGCTGCGAGTTATGCCATGACCCCAGCCAAGGCGCGCTATGGTGCAATGCCACTCGCCATCAGCGGCCTCCCTATCCCCAGGTGGCACGCAAACCGCAAACCGCGTCACAAGGGCTGCATAATCCCGCTCACTGATAGGGTGGTGCCTTCGCGAGTCGCCGTGCATCGGCGCGCATTCGATTCGCCGCGCCTCGCTCTATGTAACAGAATAATAAATAACATGCAAGCTAAGGCAGGGTAATAATGAAGATTGGGCAGGTTCATGATGGATCCTGGCCGTGCACAATTCAACATTGTCCACTCGGAACTGTTTTGTGCACCTGCAATATCGACGGCGCCGATATGCACCCAACCATTCGCCGGGCTATGTCGTGTCACATCCACCTAATGCATGCATCTTCGGACGTCCAATGCAAGGTACAGGCGACGCTGCTTCAGTCGTCAACTTGTTAGACATGTTGATCACCTCGATCCAAGCTCTTGCTTGATGTATAGGCCCTCGGCTCTGTGGAGCGCTCGACGTCACCCATCCCATCACAACAGCCGTCATAGTTTCGCTGCCCAAGCTGGAGGGAACCTGCTGTGATGATGGGTTGCTTTGGCCTCTGGTTGGACATAGAGCCCGTAAGAACGGATGGGGGTCTAGAGCGGAACGCTTGTTTGGTGGAGGTCTTGGTCAATCATCGTTCAATACGGCTGTAGGTTGAAACAAGGACCGGAAACCAAAGATTGATGACACAATAGCCTTTGTTGAGACTGACGGGTGTGCGATGATGGTGTTTGGCCCAGTGAGTGGCTGTCATGTTGTTGACAACTTCCAAACCAGTTTGCCAAACTTGGCATGATTGCCCTCGAGTCATTGATTGCTTCGCTTTCCTTGGTTGCTTGTATGGTTGCTTGCCTGCATGCTTGCCAACCAGTTCGCATCTTCAGCTCGACTTGCATCATGCGCTGTAAGGATCCAATGCCATAGTCCGTGTCAGCCTGTCAAAGTGCTATTCTCGTTCAGCATCAGGTCCACTGTCGAGTCAAGTGCTTAGTATAGTAGCTAGGTAGGTAAGTTAGGTTGTCGCGAGATGGTAGCATCTCAATGTCCAAAGGACGAATAGTCATGCCACTAAAACCACATCTTGGGTAAAGAATAGGTAGGCACAGACAAGCAATTGCCATGTGGGCCGCTAAACTGATCAACAATGTCACCAAATTGTTCCTGTTGCCCAGAATAGGGCAGGTACCAAGACGGGTTATAACACAGCCCCGTCAAACCAGAATTAATTTTATGCGGCAAGCCCGGGTGCGCTCTCTGACGTTGGCGGACGTCTCACAACTGCTGGCTTCTGCATAAAACGGGACGGAGCGCCAGCGGCACCTACCATGTTGGGGCAAGCTGCCACTAGGTTCCTACCTAGTCCTAGTCCTAGGCTCATAAATTAGTACGAGATGCTATACCTCGTACCTGAGCTGAGCTGAGCTTACATTATTTTCTGCAACACCAACATCGACCCAGCATGTGGGCGCCGCGCCAGTTGTGGATGAGGATAGTGGATGATCTATTGCGTATGGCGTATAACATGACGATGAGCGACCTGCATTGCGTAAGTCTATGTCCTTCAGGCACCAACAACAACGCTGGTAACTCAGTTCTACGCAAGGCACGGCTGAGTCTCGCCAGGGCGGAGGCGTTTGACCGTTTAGAGCGTTTGAACTAAAATATTGAGGTGGTCTTTCTCCATAACGTCTGGAGTTGTCCATTATGCGGCTGGAGGCCTTCTATCATGGTCGAATATGAAGGGTTTAGCAGCGTTGCTTCAGTCATGCAATCGCCTGCTAGCTACCTTGCCTTAGGTAATTACTATCTGGCTTCCCCGAGAATAACCTACCTATGGTAATTTGACATTTCCAAACAAGGGCAAGAGCGACCCAGCCAGCCGTCCCTGCTAGTGATAGGCTGTCAAATTGCCAAAGGGTCCAGAGGAAGGAGAGACGACTTCTAAATGTAACGTCAAAGAAAAATCCTACAGTTCCCAGGATTCAATCCCAGCAACCTAAACATCCAACCCAGGAACCCAGGGCCCCCGAGGCCTTAATGCAGCCAGCGACTGTCCGGCCCTCGACCCGGCCAATGGTCTACGATCTTCTGGCCCTTCTGGGGAAGGTCCTGCGCGATCGAGCCTTGGCTCTTTGCTTTGTCCCGCCTGGTCTGGGCGTGCAATTGCGCCTGTTCGCTGGCTGCACCGGGCTGCCTCTGCTACTCCAAGTTCGCCGCTGGCCCGTCTCTCTTCTTGGGCCCTCATGGCCGTCTGGTTCGATTCTCCATTGTCTTCGGTCAAAGAGTGCTTCAAGCTCGGATTACGCCACAGGCTCAGGTCCCCTTGATCCTCATGAGCGCACGGAGCGTGCTGCAACGGCGCCATTCTACAGTAAGACTATCGAGTTTGGACCAGGACATTGAGTCAAGCAACTTTGTTGGACAATAGGTCTATAACAGCTGCAACAGCAAACATAACGCCACTCCCAACAACGAGTGTCGTCTTCAACCCCGCCCTCCTACATGCCCATGACGATAGGGTAACCCAAGAGCCAGAGTCGACTGGCTTACAACAGGGCCTTCCTGTTCCAGCTTGCTGGATACAGTCCGTCTCACCATTGCGTCCACAGCGAGTCAGATCAGGCAGGCCACATGGTGAAAACTACTCAGATCGAGATCTGCACTAACACGGACGGTTCCACGACGATGTTCCGGGACACACTACGCATCCGATTCCCTGCTACTACTTTTTTCTCGTACCTCAGCTGCTGTCATCCCAACTTTGGCATCTCCTCTCCAGGAAGGCCCGCTCGTGATCAAAGTTAACGACATCCACACAGGACACGCGTGTCTCTTTTTGCAACTCTCTTGCTTCGCATGCGACTCTTATGGTGTCATACAGTAGGAGATGCAGAAGTCCGATTTAGGCCATGAGAATCTTCAACGGGTAGCCGGGACCAGGGTTTGTCTTCCCGTAGGACCCTATGGCAATGAGAATGGATCTCGCCTATGTCTCTCGCCTCATCTGCATATGACAAAGGCAACCGAGCAGCAATTTGAGTCCTTCACAATAGCAAGCATCAAGTGTCATCCCATCATGCTGGCAGCAAAGTACCCTGTTAGGTTTGGTACATACTACGTAGTAGTTTCCAATACTCTGGAACGCCTGGCTCAGGATGGCAATGTCACCGAACAGATACGGACCCCAATCGGAGCAACTGCCAGCTTGCTCACAATAGACTTGATGACCGAAGGCCGATACAGAACCATGCGACTGCCCGCCCCAGAAAACGGCGGCAATATTGGCTTCGGAGGCTCGACGTTCCAGAAGGTCCCAAAGTCTCGGCGCGGGACCCTCAATCTTCAAACTTATCAACGACAGGTGAAACAACTTGGGTACTCAACACGTCGAATCATGTACTCTGGCACACGCTCAGTCTTAGCGTTGTCGTCAAGAAAGATGTGGTATGACCCTCTCTGTCTTGCCTTTTTTTGGCTTCCGCTATGTCTCTGATGCAAATGTTTCTGCCCGCTTTCCCGCCTCACTATCAAACTCGAATCTTCCGAATGGTGGCTCGACCCACTAGAACTTGACCATTCCCTCTTGAGGACACGACGTTACGGACGGGTGCAGAGTGGATATCTGATAATCTCAAACCATGCCCATTATGAACGGCACGACCGAATTGTGGCCGTTCGACTATGCCAGGCTAAAATGCCACGGGTTGTGTCCTATTGGTCGGCATAAGAAGATATCCAAACCTGAAACTCTAGTTGATGCACAAAGTCGCTGTGCCTGATTGTGGTGCTATGCTTTGGGGTTGCATTAGCCAGGAACAATGCATACGAAGATGACATTATGTGGAATAGCGCGTGGGTCATATGCTCAAAAGAGCATACTGGACGCGACTCGACGCACAAACAAGGCACAAATCGACATCTCATTTCCTGATGCAAGCCACATATGCACAAGCACCTCGCTCCCACATGCACAAGAGCATCCATCGCTTGATCCATCTTCCTAATGTATGTTTTAGTCCAAACATGGACTCGGTCTTGTGTCCCTGTGCTGATGCTTGTGCTTGTGCTTATGCACTCGTGCGCCCGCACGTGCGTTCAAGTACGAATCACTGTTGTCTCCTCGTTCTCTCAGACCCATGGAGATGATGTCCACCCAGTGCTGTTAGGCGATATCATATTGACCCCCATCATAGCAAACCTTCTTAGGCCGTCAGGCTCTCGGTCAAGGAAGCTCAACCCCATCTGCCGGTTGTCGATCGTCGCCACTAAAGCGACGTAGTCTACAAAGCGCATATCCAAGGCAATTTGAAGCCGTCAGCGGTACCTACGTAAAAGTTACATCGTATGGGCCTGATCAACGACGAACAATGTTCATCAATGGGTTTTGGGCGGCGCGGTACCTCTGGCCTTTCAATGCTTTACGGCGAACCGAAATACTCCATACTAGCTAGGTTACCGAGAAAACTACCCTTGAAAGTCGCCTCCAACAGCCGGGCAATTGGCGATTCTGGGGTGCCAGCCAGGTCCTATTGACAGCTCTGGTGGCCTGTCGGTGTCGCTTTTGGGGGCCGGTTGGCGTTAGTAAAGCGACGCCCTCGTTGGCCCATGTCGAGCAGTGGCAACATTGGCTGCTTGGTACCTTGCATAACAACGTTCCAGTCTGCTGCAGAGAGTTACAGCAGGGCCTGAAAAGCGACCGCCGCCGTTATGCAGGAACAGGAACGGCCAGTTGTGGCCGCCACACGGGTGAATCCTTCGCAAACCGTTTGGCAGCGCGTGTGGCTTTGTGCCGCAAACAACCTTCTTGCATGGACGCTACCTCATGTTGGTAGGTAGGCACGCAGTTTGCTCTACCCAGTACATCATCACACATAAATCACATACATGTATGTGTATCACACATACAGCTCACCAACAAGCTGTTTACCACCTTATTAATTGGGAAATCACTTGGGTTGCGACAAGACAATAGACACTGGCAAGTCGTGTTTTGCCTCAATGATGGTTCATAGTCACATCCTTCCCTTGATACATCCAGCATCCGGGCTTGGCCCATGGTGATCAGCCCGAAAACCTCTCGGCTGGTTAACAATCGCCATTAACTACGTACCAACAAGCATCGTATTGCTGGCTACTGAAGCCTCAGTGGTTTTTGTCCATTCGACCGTCTGTCTGACTCTGACTGACTGATTTGAATGATCAGCTCCACTGATCTGATCCTCTTCGGTTGCTTTTGGGCGGCCGTCTACCTCTCCACATCATAAGTCTCTGGGAACATGCTCTGAAGCTATCGACACCGCCGTCGTGCAGAGACCACAAGATGGCACAGGCCCTGAACATTGAGGGCAGAGCAGCAGCTCCATCGTGTTGTTAGTGCTAGGCTTGGGTGTCGCGGAGCCGGCTGTGCACATCCTGGCGGTGGTGTAGCTGGTAGAGATGGGCGAGCTTGGCCGAGTCTTACCTCAAGATCCGCAGTGAGCAGCTAACAAGAGGATCCGACGTGCTGGATTCAGTTGGCTCCGAACCTGCCACCAACTGATGTGCCACCCCAGACTGAGGGCCAAGGGAATCTCGTCCCGTGTCCGCGGATACCAGGGCATACGCATACTACGCATACTACGTAGGCGAGAAGATGTATTGTCGAAAATTTCTCTTGTCCCTCTGCTTCAACCACCGGTGCTGCAATTGATTTCGACAATGTTCCCTGGAGTGGGTATTAATGATTGAAGCGGACACTTCGGCCCGCGCAGTCTATCTGGGACTGTAATCCCCCAAAATTGCACCTTTCGATTCACCTGTCAGTACCATCATGAGGTCCCGGCACAGCGTCTCTGGGAAGCGAGATGCTTGGCTTTACCTGGGTCAAGCACTGAATGGGACCCTGATGGACGGTCTGACAGGGGGTGCTCGACGTATCCACTCTGTCAGGGGTCCCCCTTCTTCTAGATGGACTGGCGGGACTCGTTGGAGATTTGGCAACGGCCCGGATACGTAGCCGTGTGGCCAGCCAGTCTCGCTGATAAGGTCCCCCGGAGACTTAGGCTATAACTATCCCTGTCCTCCGGCCCTTGGGACGCTCCCCGGATTTCAGCCCGGCCAAATACAGTTTTCGAGCGAATCAGTGTCTAGGACGCTCAGCGTGGGGCCCTATCTTTTGGCATGATTCTGGAAGATCGCCTCGCAGACTCAGATAGACCTGAGTTGGAGGCTGGGCAAGACCTAGCTCGTGTTGGCCAGTCCCGAATAGTGTTCTCGTCCCGCTGCTTAGTCGTCAATTGACCGCAGCTTGGTCAATGGTTCAACTCGATCAAAGCCTGTCTTGACTTAGTCGCGGTAGACGACTCGTCGTATCATCAAGGTGGTGTCGTCGTGGCGAACATCTTGGGCCAGTGTCGTCTGCATCATCTGAGGGTAATAAAACATGCGAAACTTGATCAACTGTATCGTCCCCAGAAAACCCGACAATCCAATGCGTTCATGCATTCGACAAAGACTAGTGGGGGTACCACCATGTCGGTTCCACAGATGGACTCTTGAAAAGGACTGGGATTTGCTTGCCAAAATTGCAAATCATGGTCGGCAGCGTTTCAATATCATCTCGAGATAGTACGTACTGAATTGCTCATTGGCAACTCGACATGTGCAGTGATGAATGACCCGCTTGGCCACGAGTCAATACAACATTGCAATACCCAAAGGTAAAATGACGGACCAGCTGTGTGGAGGCACTTGGAAATCAGCTCGTGGCCAGGGTGCCCCGGCAGGGTATCATCCCGGGACCAGCGCTAGACCACGTCCCTTGGCCGCGCCGACTGGCCATTCCGCCGACCATGTCCTTGGGACTTCTCGAAGGTTTCAAATCACACCCCAGCATGACGCGAGATCATGCCGCGATGATATGAACTGGTGGTCGGTTTACGTTCATGATGCTCCTCCGGGCTCTAGCATCCATCCATGTTGACGATCTATTGAGTGGAAACCAAGGGACCTCGGCCTACACGAGTCAAAGTCTTCCCGAGCTCAGTACACCTAAAGGAACGGGACGACGTTAGGGTGTTTGCTGCGTTTCTCTGTCTTTGATCAATACAGGGTATGATACGAGGTATTGATATTGTTCCAACGATGCGTCAACAGAAACTTTCTAGGACAGTTACAGTCACACTTTGCGTTGAAGATAAGCTGATACATGTTATCAACTCGATTTTAGCCTGTTGTCATTAGATGTCAACTGCACCGCACGTCCTTTACACAGACCAATTCCTCAGGACTATGTCTGTCAATCCACGTGGAACACACTTTTCAAAACCTCTGAAAGCAATGGTGAACCTGGGCTCCGTGCGACGCTTGTCATTGAGCATGGCTACTGTTCCAACTGAATCAAAGTCTTATTGATATGCTACAGACTAAGAATTCAGTGAGAATTAAGAAACGGGATGGCGCTGAGGCCCGAGCTCATATCAACACCATGTGAATAAATCAATGTCTATATCTGACAAGACACAGCAGCGTCTGGAACAGCCATTGGTAGGCTTCTGTTATCGGCAACTATTGTTTGCTCAACCCACTTGGATGACTAGCTGGTGTTCTTGATGAGCAATCTGCTAGGATTGACACTGGACGATTACTCTTTGATCCGGCCAGCCAGCCTCACTTTGGCCACTTGAGCTTACACTTCTTTCCTCAAGGTCCACATTCTCTCGAAATACAGACTCATGCATCATGGTAATGGCCACGGGACACACTGACAAAGTGGCAATACCTCAGTTTGCTCAAAGGCTAGCAAGAAAAAAAGAAATTCTTTTACAGGGTCAAGCGGCTGGTCTCTATCTTGGTGACAACTACCGACATTGGGACAAGAAAAAGAAATTCTCAAGCACAAGTGGTTCCACGCTCCTACAGCCGAGGGTGAGGGTGAGGGTGATGCTTTTGCCGTCATGGTCCGTGACCACGAAAAAAACAAAAAGAAAGTAAAACGGCTCCTCGTCGCAAGCTTTTCTTCACACCGCATGGAAGTGTCTCAGGTACGGGTGTACCTGGAGTGGAAGGGACCTGGGGCCTGGCAAGCAAGCATTGGAATCTAGGATGCTCACTTCATGCGTCTATGCTCCATGCTCAATGCTCTACGGGTACATATGGGGCTTTGCGTGGCCACCGCTACCATTGTTATTGCTATACCCGGCTCTTTGAGACGAAGCGGGTGCTCGATACGACGGTGCAATTCAATTCAATTCTGGCGAAAGCCGATGTCCGTACGTCACGACTTATGAGCGGTCACGGAGAACCAGCCCCGGGTTTATGACAGCTCTTAATTAATCGCTTGCCAGTAATAGACACGGCTGCTCCGGACCAGCCCGTACGAGACGAGACGAGGTGCGGTCCGCAAAACCTCCACCGCGGGCAAACATTCAAGGCAAGGAAGGCCATGTATTGACTGACAGGAAAAGTGTCGTTTTTTTGGCACCTATTGTCAATTGCATGTGGCTTTGATTGAGCCCACTGTTGGTTGGCATTGTACGGTATGTTTGCCCTGTTGGATTGGATGCCCATGCGCAAACCGCTGAGTTGTCATCTTGTCTCTTTTTGCCTTTGCTTTTTCTGAGTCTCTTTCCTCGTCTAACCATTTTTAGCCTTGTTTTCTTTTTGCTATATCAAATTTTCATATAATCACTTGGTAACATGTCATGTCATGATATGACATGATTCATTGCATTCGACTTATGCGAGGGTCATATACTATACCGTAGTATAGTGCTATTATAGTATGGCAATGTATGCAGATTACATGTCTGATGCAGCATGTGAGGGCTTGGGGACTTTGGTGGGCGACCTATCATGTTACAACCAAAGTCCAGCTGAAGCACCTACAAATCTTGAATCTGACATATGTCTTGTCTCTCAGAATTGAGAGGTCTCGGGTCACGAGTGTGAGCTGATGGGGCATCGACGCAACGCAAACACGAGGCCGAGACATAAGGCTAAGACCCTCTATCTGATGTGCGACTTTATGTGCTCAACTGGAGATGTCCAAGTGGATGTTTGAAACATGTTGGATCACTGATTGACGTTGAAAGTTGGAGTACGCAAAGCAAAGTTGTTTAGAGGGGCTAGCAGCTACAGTTGACTGGCAGAGGTGTATGGATTATGCATTCAGAGTTTTCCATGTGGGCTCTAACATGCAGTTTGCACAATGGGACAACTTACATGTCATCTTGCCGACTGACGTTGAGAGATTCGGCCAAGCGGCTCTGGATGCGGAGAAGTCGACTAATACTACGGATACGTACTCTACAATAAGCAAGCAGTCGGTTTTGGTGCACTTTGTGGGGTTAGGGCATGCGGGTTTCGAGAAGTTGGGACGATGGAGGGTGGGGAATCGACTGTCACTCGCTGCGTTGTGATACAGTTTGAGAGGGGATTTCAGATTTCGAATGGAGAGTGAGAGAGTTGTATGGTCTCATGTTGCGGAGAGGAACGGGGAAGACGCAAGGGATTACGGCCGTTAGATCGGGCTGCGACGAGAGAGACAACCAGCCCAGATCAAATGGTTGTTGTATGCGAGGGAGAAGAGACTTCCCAAGAGGTTTCACGGCAGGCTTTGAGCTGTTGATTGGATGAGGCATTTGCTGACACGTCGTACATGAGACTTGGGACCTGCATCTGCGTATACTAGACTGCATATGCGTGTCCGTACTGTCTTGATTTGATCACCTATCAATTGCTGAATGTATTCTTTTGAGAGTGGCAATGCTCTGTATTTTTCATGTACACGTCTTGTGTCTGTCACTTGCATTCTCCTTGCTTCTTCTTCTCCTCCTTTGTGGTCAGTCTCGGCTCGGGACGGGCACTTTTTTTTTTCTTTCTTCCTGAAACGAAGAAACGTTTATGGCATGATGATAATGATGACGCTGCATCATAATCTTTTCTCTCCTGCTTACTACTTGCTTACTTACTTATTTTCTTACTTTGGGGACACCTCCATCGCGATGATGGCCTGACTTCCAAGTGTATGGTATATCCATCCGATGGGGGAGATTTGGCCCATTCCGACGATTGTTGGAGGGAGAGGGATGATAAATGGTATGAAGGCTTAAGTGGTTGATGTCAGAGACTGCGCAAGGGCTATTTACAGGCATGGCTTGCACGTGTGAACGATCGGCTTGAGTAGATAGAGTGGTTGTAGCCATATATGCAAGGGCGAAACATCGTGTGAGCTAGACCTAGCCCTAACATGCCAGTGGATTAAAGTGTGAACATTCAGTGAGTGGTTGGTTTATAGCGTTTGAGTAAGGGATGTGTAGTAGCATACCATTGAGGAAGATCGAGATGCATGCGAAAATCATATCTGATGAGTCTTGACACGGCTCAACAACTTTGCAAGATCGACGCGGCCGACTTATGCACGGAGATTGTTGTCGTAGGAAGAAGCCGAAGCGTAATGATTCATCATGGCTCAAGTCATGCAGTATTGTAACGAAGCCGTATATTTGGCGTTACTTGGTGGTCGTGATGGTTGTACATGGTGTTGTAGTTGAAGATATGAGCGCACAATGATGATTAAAAGTACAGTGCACTCGTTGACACAGCTGGGCGATTGATGAACATGTACGATCAAGTAAGACCACAGAGGTGATTGGAACAAGTAAAGCATCTATACTCTATACAATTCAAACTTCAGGTTTATCATCCCATTTCAACTGTTGTCGTACATCCGAGTCGGCATGTATAGGGTAGCCAAAACGGCATCATCGGGGCTGGCCCACTCGGCTCGGCCCCACTACACGGTCCGAGGAATAGTGGACCCCCTATGATGCGATAACTTTAACTGAGGATAGAGCATCCTGAAGAGATCAGAAGAATTTGTGAAATTACTACTACAATAAACGTAAAGTCGTGGTAGTTCTATCTATCCAGGTATACTCTAAATAAGTATACTACAGATTATTCCAAGTGTTGAGCTTTAAAGAACGAGTATATCATCTTTAAACTCTAATTTAGCTGGTTGATAGAACAAGTTTTCCCGGACCTCGTTGCCCAGCCACCGATTTTGACGGACCAACCACCACGATAATTTACCATAGCTTCACCAAAAAAAGATGCCCAACCACCTCCCCCCTCGACGCCAAGTATAGCCCAATTACTATTACGCGGCGGCCCCTTTAGAAACCGGAAAACCGGTGTAGACCAGGTGTGACGTGTCTTGCTCGTGATAACACTTTTTAGGAGCAAGCCCCATCCCATTCGGGAACTTACATCTTCCTTCTTCCCTCTCCATATCTGAATCTGACTTTCTATATCTCATGCAACCACTTTAAACCTCGAGTCACCTTGTTTCGTGTCACTACCAATTGTCGAGTCATAAGATCAATACCCCGAGACAAGTTGATACAGCAAATACCTTTACACGAATACTCGACCTTTGCTTCCTCGAAGCTACCTCTACACCGTACATATTCATCATATCATATCACATATAGCCCATCATGAGGTGGCCATCCACAGCTTCGTTTGCCGCCACAGCTGTCCTCCTCGCCAGCACCGTCTCAGCACAAACATGGAGCACATGCAATCCTCTACATAGCAGTATGTTTTCTCTACACTCCCATCACCCTCACCATATGCTAACACCGCCCTCATAGATAGCTGCCCAAGCGACGATGCCCTCGGCATGAGCATCAACATTGACTTTGCAAAGGGCGAGGTCAACTCATTCGCCGCCTCCGGTTCACCCGAATACGATGACGATGGCGTCAAGTTCACCGTCGCCCGCGCCAACGATGCGCCTCAGCTCGCTTCCCTCTTCTACATCATGTTTGGCCGTGTCGAGATCACAATGAAGGCCGCTCCCGGTGCCGGCATCGTCTCCTCGCTTGTTCTTCAGTCCGATGTGCTAGACGAGATCGACATTGAGTGGCTCGGTTCCGATAACGACGAGATCCAGTCCAACTACTTCGGCAAAGGCCAGACTACGTCGTACAACCGCGGCGAGTTCCACGATGTGACAAACACCCAGGGCGAGTGGATCACATATACCATCGACTGGAATAAGGACCGTATCCTCTGGATGGTTGGCGGCACCGTTGTCCGTACCCTCAACTCTGGCGACGCGGAGGATAACCAGTATCCTCAGACACCCATGCAAGTCAAGTTCGGAACCTGGGCTGGCGGTGATCCCAACACAAACCCCTCGGGCACTGTCAAGTGGGCTCGCGGTCCAACAGACTACTCCAAGGGTCCTTTCTCCATGCATGTCAAGACCCTCATCGTCACAGACTACTCGACCGGCGATGAGTACAAGTATAAGGACACATCTGGCTCTTGGGGTTCGATCGAGGCTGTGGGCGGCGAGGTTAACGGTAACGAAAACGGCGATGCCGTGACTGTTACTGCTACCGCCCAGGGAACTGTTGCTACGGCCACGACAAACGGAAACGTCCCTGTCGGAGGTATCGCCGAGGACGGAAGTCCCGCTACCGCTACGCAGACCGGATGGCCTTGGTCTGGCTCCCGTCCTTCCGGAGGTGCTATCCCCGAGGGATGGAGACTCAACGCCGAGGGCAAGATCATTCCCGCTGAAAACAGCGATGCGAGATCTCTGCAGCCTTTCCACAGCCTTGCCCTCGTTCCCTTCTTCGCTGGCATCATGGCCTTTGCCGGCAGGTTCCTTTAAACAAGGACCCCCTTTCAACACCAAGATTTCACTGTATATGATATGACTTGACGGCACACATTATCCAGGGTCTCAGCCCGCGTACATAAGCAGGACAGGATGATGATGGTTTCTGGATACTACAAGGATTGGATATGTATGATACCGGGTTTGCATGAAACGGTTGGTTGGCGTTGTTTTTAAAAACATCAGCATTTGCATTTGGGATTTTGGGTTTGCTTTTAGCGACGGCGCAATGGGTTACGGGTTACAAAGAACATGCACGAATAGATAGATATGCCAAACATAGATGGACATGACAGACTTTGTATAATCATTAGGTAGCTACTTTGGAACAACATAAAAAGAAGATACTTCCAAACATCTCAAGGACTCAGTATCTCACATCTAAAGACATTTGCGCATATAACACAAACTAACCATGTTGACTGGCAAGATTTCTCCTTCGTCACTAGCGCTAAGTGGATATTTTAATACATAGATAGAGACAACTATTCAATCAATGCCCGTCCAAAGATCGCCTGGGAACCCACCTAATAGGGTGCTTGTTCTACTGTATATATGAATTCTAAAGTAACAAGATCTCCGCCGCCATGACCCCCAAATGCTCCGAGTGATCCCCTCAGCGCCTGCTAGTTCGTCGCTCTACGGCCGTTTCACCTTGACCCGTTGCACATAATGGGCTTGCGCTTTTCTCAGTGTGCATCACTCCTCTCCTCGCTCTGCCTCATTGCTCGTGTTGAGAGCACAGGCAGAGTATTCTTACAAACCATTCCGGAAACAGCAAATTAGTAAAAAGCAAAGATACCAGAAGCCAGCCGCTTTTCTCTTTTCGTGCGCCATGAACCCTCCCCAAGCTAACTTAGAAGGTCCAATCATCCTCGTCCTCAACAGACTTGATGGCCCATCGGAACTTGTCACGAAGAGTCTTGGAGAAGAACTTTTCGATCGGCACGTCAAACTTCTTAGAGAAGACGACTGTGAGTCGAGGGTCGATGTAGTTCTGTTGACAAGAGTTAGTAAAATCCACTTGAATAGATGATCAATGCTACTCACGATCTTGGAAGTGCCTAGGGCTACCTCCTTGTTGCCATCACGGTCCTCGGCCTGGAGCTCCAATGTCTTGATGCGCTCGTCAAACTTGTCCACAGCCTTCAAGAGCTTGTCGACGGTAACACCTCGGCCTTCAGCTTCGACCTTGTTGGTCTTGTTCTCCTTCTTGAACTTGGCCTCTAGCTCCTTGACAGCTTGGAGCCGCTCCTTAAGCTCCTTCTCAGGCAGGGGCTTCTCCTTGTCCGCCTTGCGCTTCTCGTTATCTTTTTCAAATTTCTTACTGATCTTGGTTCGCTGTTCCTCGATGAGGAACTGCTGATGCTCCTTGATCCATTCGTCATCCAGTTCTTCATCCTTCTCGAACCATGCAGCGCCCTTCTTTTTCTTGAAACCTGTTTCCAAATCCAGAATCATTTTCTTAGTTCGCCATTGCTGGTATCGGAGGCCTTTGATCTAACCAAGAATCAGTATGTCGAGTAGATAGGTTCAACATGCTAAACTTACTCTGTCGGTTATCTTGGCCATCTGCTGTTCGTGCCCGGCTCCAACAGTTCGCTTGTGGTTGCACAGAATAGCAACCTTACGATTGCAATCGTTGTACAATTTTACCTTTTCGGCAGCTGTACCGCGAGAGCGAGGATCCTTAGCAAGCTCCTTGAGCAGTTCTGACATTGTCCAGGAAGCGTTGTAGGTACGGAAAACCTTGGCAGTAAGACCTTGCATGTAGCTGTTCAAATGCTTGTTCAGCTGGGAGGTCTGTGATTTGTTAGTAATTACCCATATGTAAGAAATGCACAATAACTCACGGTGAGACGGTCGAACAGGTCGTCTCCCTTGGTCTTGGGCGCCTTCTTGAACAGCTTGAGGTTCTTGAACACTTGAGGCTCGACAAGGGCAGTCTCTCTGTAGGGAATACTATCTTTTCCCAGGAAATCAAATGTGACCTGGTTCGGAGGTTCAAGTGTGATATGCTCGTACTTGAGCGAACAGCAACCCACGGTGTCAGCCTCATTCTCCGTGTCCTTCTCGTTTCCAGCTCGAAGAGCGAGCCTGTCGATCAGATACATGGCAGTGGCTCGTTGACGATCTGCCATCACTTCACTCTTGAGTTCCTTGGTGTAGTCCCGGCGGATCTTGTCAATGTGTTTCTTAAGAGCTCGAGCCTTTTCGAACTTCTTGAAATCACTCTGACCCTTGATATCGCTGTCAGCTCCAAGCATCACATACTTGTAGTTGCCATTAATGTTCTCCTGCCACATGGCCAACCAGGTCGCCTTTTGGTCGTGTTGAACTGCCTTCCACTGGTGGCCCTTGGGCGGTTCTGGGATCTTGGCGCCCTTGCCGATGTTGATGGTGATCTGCTCGGGGGCGACACGCTGTTTGACTTGACCAGTCTTGGGGTGTTCACCACGACCACGGAACAAACTGGGAGGTTCGACTCTGAAGTTGCCAACCTTTTGCTTCCTGCCATCCCACATACAGTGGGTGAACGGAGCCTCAAGAGCCTCCTTCTTGGCTTTGGCAGCCTCCTTCTCTTCCTTGGTCATATTCTTGGTCTTGTTTTGTTCCACTTTGGCGGTCCAGTAATCGTAAACTTTGGAGAAGTCGCACTTTTCAAGAGACTTGACCGCAACCTTCTTGCCCTGGGCATCTGTCACACCATACTTGTCGCAATATTCCTTGAAATCCCTGAAGAAGTTCTCTCGGAAACGAGGGTTTTCGAGGTGATGAGATGACGCGGGAGTCATCATACCACACCAGAAAGTGGCGACTTCTTCAACTTCCGGAGCGAGAGTGACTGGCTTTCCATCATAGAGCATCTTGACGTTCTTGGGTAAAGGCTCGTAATCAGGCGGGAACAGAACGCCATTGTGTTCCAGAGTTGTCCACTTGATAGAATCGTTCTCCTTCTTGGGTTCATTCCACCAAGCGAACTCCTCTTCGTCGTCAGTCTCCTTAGCTTTCTTAGCCTCTGACTTGACAGCCTTCTTAGCGGGTGCAGCAGATCTAGCCTTCTTGGAGATTGGAGCGTCGGAATCAGACTCCTCCTTCTTAACACCATTCGATCTCCGCTTGGCAGCAGTTCCGTTTGACTGACGTTTGCTGGCAGTGGACTTGGCCAGAGGTACATCATCGTCAGATTCTTCCTTAACAGCCTTTTTAGGCAGAGGCTTCTTGAGCTTTTCCTTGGCCCGAATTGCCTTGGCTTGCTTCTCGGCTTTGTTCTCGATCGCGGCCTTCTTTTGCGCGAGCTTCACGCTAAGAGGCTCGTCGTCGTCGCCCGAGGACTCTGGAAGGGCGGTCTCCTTGTAGGAAGGAGGAAGTTTCTTCCCCCGTTTCTTGATAATGGGCTCGTCGTCGGAATCTGAGTCGGCGACTCTATTGTTCTGCTTCTTCTGACGCTTGGCCTGTAATACCATTGTCAGCATAACTTGGCCCCACAGCAAGGTTTTTCTTGCATCATGAAATACGAACCAAAGGAGCACCATCATCGCTCGACTCGTCGTCCTTGTAGTTGATCTTGGTGATGGATGTACGCGACTTGCGCTTCGCCGCACCATTGGTGGCCGGTCCATCCACGTCCATGGGATCGTCTTCTATGGGACCGTTGCGAACTGACAGCCCAGCCGACTTGGCAGCATTCTCAGGAATTGGCTGATCCATGGCATCGTCTTCGGCGTGCGAGATTTTGGCTGAGGACACTATGAGAGAAAGATTTGTTAGAATGGGACCTAGAAAAAGCATGCGCTGTGGTAGTAGAACAAGCCAGCAAATTCAGGGAAACTTTGTTTTGAACACCGACGTGATGAGCACTCATGAGCGCGAGAAATAGCAGCACAACACTACAAAAGTGAGGAAAAGAGCGCGACTTACGATGATGGCCGTTTGCCCTCGCAAGAGGGCGATCGTCGTCGGAGCTGGAACTCATGGTTGCGCAGGTTGAATGTGGTTGTCGATTCTGCAGCTGGCCGCCAGCCAAAGCGCTATGAGGTCAGGGACTGGGATCTCAGATGCGAAAGCGTGACAAGGGAAACCGAAAGCTCTTTAAAGCTGGAGGAAAAGCGTGGTAAAGTTGGAGAAAGCGCGAGGAAACGATCCCCTCAACGCCTTGCGGAGGACAAGAGGGTGCTGCTGAGGGTATTCGCAGAAGCTTGGGAGAGGAAAATCAGCAACAATGGGATTGGGAGGATCAAAGTCAAGAGCGGCGTTGCTTTCTTTAACTAAGGCCAAGGCCCGGACCCGGCGACGGAAAGAACGAGGCGAGAGACAAGGCAGTGAAAGGCAGGACAGGGCCTCTCAGTGGTTCAGGCGACTACAGTGCAGCACTTGCAGCGACTCAGCGATGGGGCTAGAAGGGGTTATGTAGTGATGTGATTGGATGGAGGGTAGGTGGGCTATCCCTTACTGGGTAAGCGTGCTAGGTTAAAAGAGAAGAGGACGAAAACTGGGGCCTAAGAGCTTTTGATTGCCTTAGTCATGCATGCAGCAAGAAAAAAAGAGAACAGCGGAGCCTGCCTTTAGATGAGAGAGATACTGCTTCACGTGACCTCACCAAATCCTCCGTGCTAGCTCCTCTGCTCCAGCGCCTAGAAGTTCCGGTCGGCTACCTAATTTACCCGGGAAAATAGCGAAGAACAAACCTGAACACCTTAATCCGCAGCAACCAATACACCTCATTCCGACCTTACACGACCCCCAACTCCATCAATTGATCCGACTATCGCGATCAATTGGGCCACCGTTGGCAGAGGCTCATTCTCTACGTCCCCAAACCTCAGTCACGATGTTGTCGCGAGCCGCCAGACCAGCTCTCCGAGCTGCCACCGCAGCTAACGCTCGGTAAGTTTCTCTTGTCCCTCTCCCGTCCGTCCCTCTTCCCCTTCTCGGCTGCCGGGAACCAAGAATTTGTTTGCCGGAGGATGAGCACTTTCAGCTCCGACTGTCGGCCACAACGTCAACAACAAAACGCCCATGTATTACCGATCGAGATTCAATTGATGCACGAGGGATAAATAAACATCACCGAACACACATATCAAAATAAGAAAAAAAGAGAAGGGAAATGCTGATGACGTCCTTTTTCGCGCTTCCAGGGCCGCCGTCCCCAGCTCCGCTGCCACCTATGCGACTCTCCGAGAGATCGAGGACCGTCTCAAGTCCATCCGAAACATCGAGAAGATCACAAAAACCATGAAGATTGTCGCTTCCACCAAGCTCACCCGAGCTCAGCGCGCCATGACCGACTCCCGCAAGTACGGTCAGACTTCCAACGAGGTTTACGAGTCCGCCGAGACTAAGCCTCTCGACGTTGAGGACAAGAAGACCCTCATCATCGTCTGCTCCTCCGACAAGGGTCTTTGCGGTGGTATTCACTCTGGTCTGTCCCGATACGTTCGCCGACTTTACGCTTCCGAGCCCGGTTTCGACCTCGTCCTTATCGGCGAGAAGGCCAAGGCCCAGCTCTCCCGAACCAACTCCAAGGCTATCCAGCTGAGCTTTGCTGGTATTGGCAAGGGTGTTCCCACCTTTGCCGACGCCCAGGCCATCGCCGACCAAGTTATCCAGCTCCCCACTGAGTACACCGACGTCAAGATCCTGTACAACAGCTTCGTCAACGCCCAGACCTACGAGCCTGCTATGATTGAGGCATTTTCCGAGGAGGCTATCCAGCAGTCCCGTGAGTTATTGCCAGGATTGGCGTTATCGAGAATATCTCACTAATCAATCTTGTTTTTTAGCCAACTTCTCCGCTTTCGAGGTTGACGACGAGGTTCTTGGCAACCTCCGTGAGTATGGCCTGGCCAACTCCCTCTACTGGGCTCTTGCCGAGGGTCACGCCTGCGAGCAGTCTGCCCGACGAAATGCTATGGATGTGAGTATATCGAATTCCTCAATTAACATATAAATACTGATAATTCCCGCAGAACGCCTCCAAGAACGCTGGTGAGATGATCAGCAAGTACCAGATTCTCTTCAACCGTACCCGACAGGCTGTCATTACCGGAGAACTGGTCGAGATTATCACTGGTGCTACTGCCTCGGCCGACATGTAAGCGGTGGAAGTGCAAGTTGGGGTGTGATGCTTCCCTTTGTAACAAATGCTATCGGGCTACCGTACCAGCCACGTATGGTTTCCCACATTGTATCAAAGCCTTCAATAAATTCCTTAGTAGCCCATACAGTCAATGCATGGCATTCTGAAAAAAAGAGAACAAGTAATGCTGTTGGAGAGCTTATAAACCGAGTTGCTCAGGGGTTTTCATGTATAAAAACACTATGTCCTTGTGAATCTGCTTAGGTACAGGTTGGAAAAAGCAACCGCCCATGTCTGTATAACGCCGAGCACCTATAACACGACCCATGCTTCAAACCCATCATCCTCTTGTGAACAAAACGACAATTGCAATATAGTTGAAAAACCCAGCGCCAGACAAACCCAATCAAGAGGGTATGGAATGCATATAAGACAAGCCTCAAAACCCGACATCACTATCCCGTTCCTCCGCATAGCTGATATTCCTTGTTCGACGATGCTTGTTCGTCGCCTCACGAGGCATCTCTCCCATCCTGGCGGCAGTAGGAGGATTATCCTTCTCGTAAGCTACTCGCAGAGCGGCGGCTTCACGATCCCATTGGTCAGTAGCTTGGTTCCACGCTTGTACAGCATCGGCGTAGCCACGCTTCTGTTCAGCTGCCTGGTCTTCATATGGCTTACGCTCCTCGGGCGTAGCATCTTTCCACATCTTGGACGTCATGATGCGAACTTCATTGGGCACGGCACGGCCACCTTTGCCGGGTTTGCGATTTTCTTCGCACTTCTTGCGGGCGACGTCGAACAGATCCTTGCTATATAGGATATAGGCGTTACCAGCTACTTTTGCTGGGCGACTCGGCCGGTTTCCAAGTTTCGCTTGGATGTAAGCCTGTATATCCTGCTCGTAGGCTTGCAGCCGTGCTGGTTTCATATCCTTGGCAGGCTCCTTACGTTTCCGTAGCAGGACAGAGTCTCTGGGCAGAATTAGGGGCGTCGGGACCTCGATGGGTCCGATCAACGTCTCCAATACTTCTGAAGCTGCTCTCAAACCGGATAAGTAGGCGCCATGGACTGTGGCCGGATGTGTGCCGATGGTGTGTTCGCCTGCAAAGAAGAGGTTCCCAACAGGCCGTGCCATGACATCGTAGTCTTCGGGCTGCATGCCAGGAGCAGCAGACGAGTAGCTGCCTCGTGCAAACCGATCTGAGCCCCATCGAGTAACCATAGCCTCTTTGGGATAAGGAACGTCGTGTCCAAAGACACTGCGCAGTACCTCTGTTGCCTCGGCCACAAGACTATCGTTACTTGAGTGTTCTGTATCGAATCCTGCTTCGCCAGCCATCAAGGCAATGAGACAGGGCAAGCCTGTGGTATTGGAAACGTTGAACCACTGAAAGAAGCGGCCACGATTCGCAGCATAGTCCTTCTGTGACGTGCTAAGCCTGTTCGATGCCTCCCTCAATACGCCAAAGATGTGTCTGTCATGCTCCCAAAAGATCTTATCGTAGACAAGAACAACCTTGTTCAGGATGCCAAATCCTAAACGCCCAACAACATTGGTCTTCCATGATGGCAGAGGCGGGTTGAAAGTGATGTTGTTCTGCTTCAGAACACCAAGAGGAATGGTGCACACAACAGCATCAGCATCTACAACCGAACCATCTTCACATTCTATCGCGGCAGACGCCATGCCTTCCCCAGTATGGTAGGATATGCTCTTGACCGGAAACTTGGTCTTGAGGTCGAGCGAGGTCGGACAATGAACCAATCCACGAGCCACGCTCTGATAGCCACCAACAACCATAGTGTGGCTTCCCTCCCACTCATTGCCTGCATCAATGTCCCACAAAGGAAGACTCAGGTTGTGCAAGCTAGTAGCGTTACTGTACTCCAAGTTGGCGACATGCCAGTTAATCAAGCGGTGATCCTGAGGATTTAACCCAACGATTTGTTTATACTGAGATATGGCAGAATCAAGAACGGATCCCAGGGTTGCTCCCGCTTCGTTCACTGCTGGGGCCAAGTCAATGTTTTCCCCATCAGCCGAGTCTCGTACTGTCCAGCCCATGGACTTTGCCTTGTCGAAAGCTTTGGTTGTAGCTGGAGTTCCTGGCTCTGTATGTACCCGACCAGTCAGCTTGTCAGATGATACTGGTACCAAGTTGACCTTTGCTGGGACATTTTGTTGAGCGATTGGTGGCGCGTCTGGCTGCGCTGCAGCGACCTCTTCCTCTTGAAACATCGTCTTGCTACCGTCTCCAGGGCTATCGCGACCCTCTTCGATGAGGTCTCGTCTACCCTCAATGAGCTTTGCCGGCTGGTTCTTATGCTTGTATTCGCTGACTCGATCTAAACAATCATTATACAGCTTCTCCACAAGCTGATCCCGCACGGGATCTACAGCTCTCCCACTACTGTCGTATATCGTGGTGTCTGCCGTCAGTGCATGGTACGGCAGGCTAAGTTGCCCCCGTAGAAGGATGTTGATGGGATTTCCCCGATCAAATCCGGTGATGATCATGCCGCCCATCTCTGCAGTATGCCGTTTACCCTTAAAAGCTGGCATAGGCTCCTTGGACTTGGTTTGGAATTCGCGAGAGTACACTCTCCCTCCAACACGGCCCCGTCCTTCGAGTACTACTACTCGAGGCAGCGGCTCACCTCGTTCGTGGAACCGATCGGCAAACTGCTTGAACAAGCCCTCTAGTTGCCTGGCGCAGCCCAGTCCGGAAATACCAGCACCAATAACAGCGATTGTTTTTTGTCTCTTGACAACTGGGGCAACACTGTCTTCGGTCACAGTTTCAGAGACCTGCACGCATCCGTAGTTGATATAACCCCTGCGAACGAGCCAATCGTAACCTACACTGGCCGCATCGAACCAGCGGGCATTAGCGCATCCGACTGCTTCCTTTCGAGTCACGCCGACCCAGGGGCGTTTAAGCCACATGCGTAACATGCCATTTCTGATGTTGAGATATGTTGTGACCTGTGTATAGGATATGTGATGACGAAGGAGGTGATATTCCTCCGGATGCAGGGCGTATGGGTTGAGCCGGCTTGACTCGGCAGCCGAGATGCATTCTGATGCGTACTTGTATAATGGGATATCGGTCGGTATTGAACATTTTGGTCTGATATTGAAATTATAGCGCTCAGCATCGTGAGAGGGCGACTGTTGATGAGACTGGGGCTGTTCGTCGATTTGTTGGTCTTGCGTGCCCTCAGCCTCGACCGGTGTAGGGGTAGTAGCCTTGCTTGATACCGTCGACGGTATTGATGAGAGGTCTGATAGCTCTGTAAGATTCGATAGCGACGAGGGAAAAGAGCCGGCAGGACCATCGTTGGCGGATGTCTGCAACAATGCCGGATCATCGTCGACTTGAGGTGCCTCGTCCCTACATATATAGTCAGAAGCTTGTCAGAGATGAGAAGTCAAGCTGCTACCCGAGTGCATTAGACCGAGTTGAGGCTGTATAGTACTCACTCGATATCGCTGTGGACACTTGACAATTCGTCATCAGACTCAACGGGACTAGCACTGTCGATATCCATGTCTTCAGTCCAAACCACTATCTCTGGAGCAATCTCCGAGGCTATTTCTGTCGAAGTCTGCCGTGACTGAGGCATCGAAACGATATCGGGAGTGATGGGAGGTGATATCCGGCCAGGGCCGTCGGGCACAACGACGGTATCTGACGGGTTCACTGAGTCGATAAGACCCTTTTCGCCAACGTCCCTCTTTCGAATGCCAATTCCTTTACGGAAGCTTTGTCCAAAGTCTGACTCCATAGCGGCGTTGGTTTGAAAGCTTTCGTCAGATATTGGCTTGTGGCAAGATTTGGTGTCTGCTATGATATGGCGGGGCGAAGGGTATGATTAAGTACGGTAGGAACTGTCCTGGACAAGTGAGATGAGGATAATCGCGACATTCGAAAGAATTGAATCTAATTGAACACGCTATTGAATATGATTAGTTTATTTGCGTATGGACTTACAAGAGATGTATAGAAGTGGCTTACTGTGCACTCGATTCGTAATGAACCGTTTCCTTGAGGTTGTCAAGGATCAATGACTAGTAGTAAGAAAGAGAGAATTCGTAGTTTATAGACTCGTTACGGCAACATGCCTCTTTCGATATCGGTCCGTAGGACAATAATTAGTCCATGTTAGAATTCAGCGTAAATTGGTCCAAATGATGGCCCACTCGTCACTTGCTGGCTCCTTTGTCTAAGAGGAACTCGCCATTCAGCCCCTCAGAGTGAGGAAAGCATCCTTCAAGTCTTGCACGTGCGACGCTGTGGTCGAATCAGAGGCCCCGAACAGGTGGGTCTAAGCTTCATTCTAACGACAGTTGATAACCTCGACTCTCACAATGAGCTTTGTTCTATTGACGATTAGTTTGTCTTCGATCAAGAATTCATTCAAAGCAGCAATTACACCTTTAGTGCTATATTATGCGTATCGATATATCCTATCTTCTACTCAAATTATCCGCACGCCACCGAAAAATGCGCCATATTCAGCCAGCCAGCCAGCTGACAATAGTCTAGGTATCATACAAATGCTAACATCTCAGGTCGTTGCAACGGGCACGTTCTCCTTCGCAAACGATTCGGTCTCGATCGCCGCATCCATCATTCTATTTCCGCTGATAATCGATGTTGTGCAAATGACAATGTTTCTCCGTCCTGTCGAGTCAAAATCAGAAACTTGTTGCAAAGGTTCAGGATATGAGAGCTTACCTTCTTCCTGCTTCGCAATAAATCTCAGAGCAGCTATTTCAGTGAAAGTGATACCACCGACAAATACAACAAAAACAGTCTGCTTGTTACCGCTGCCCGAGAGCAACGCTCTGGCTTTGACGGCCTTGTCCTCGCCCTTCTGATGCTCATAGAACGTTTGGCCGCGGACATGCTTGACTGCTTCGTCGAATCCCTGCCACCCTTGCGTGCCTACACCCGGAGGTGCTCCCGCTGCGCTCGCGCTGTTTCCTTTCGTCACCGAGAGCAGATATTGCTTCTGCAGAATACACTGAACAAGGCGGATCGAAAGAGGTGCATAGCCACTGTACACGTAGGATATGTCGTTAGGATCATCCTCCTGGACTTCGTCAACAATAAGCCGCAATTGCTTGCGCAGATATGTGTAGTTTGTTTTGCTTCCTGTCGTCGCCGCTCCAGCATTGCCTGGAATGGGTATCATCCCAGCCAGGGGTGATGACTTCGACAAGAAGAGCTGCAGTTTCTCGAGGTTATTAAGCGTGAGAAGGTGCTGGTAACCATAGCCTTGGAGGATGAGCCGCCTGAACTGATCAAATTCCTTGGGCCTGATGCCTCCGGATATGCACGAGTATATGCATAGCAATCTCAGAGTCTCCCTGATCGGAGCATCTCGTGCTATTAGCTCTTCAATACCATCAAACTGACTTGATGGGTCGGCCCCAGCTGCAAGGTTCTGCTGTACTTCCAAAAGCCCTTTGAAAAGGTCCGTCCGTGTGTGCTTGATGATCTCTTCCGCCAGACCAGTATGAATCCTCGCGCTTTGCTGCTCTTGTTGGTATCCGGGTAATTGACTAACAAAATCCTTGAGCTCCGCAATGGTCTTGGTTTTGTGTTTGCTTTCGTAATCACTTTGTACCTTTTGTAACCGCCTAGCAACTTTGTTGAGTAAGCTACCGACGATTGCAAAGTTGGCATCCCTTAATTGTTCGTATAGCTTGTCTCCCGAATCTAATTGGATTGTTCGGTTGCGACTTTGTGATGTTGCAGCCGAAGCCTGCGCCGGCGCGCCGACAACCGTCGTGTCCACCTTGGTCTGGTTGTTTTGGATCTTAAAGACTTCATCGATAAGCCCCTCGTACGTAAGTTGAGTGAGTAACGGTGTGACAAAGTCAACCTCGCGGTCGATGATAATTACGCTCTCGTTCGTCGTACTAGGCGTCAGCCCAATCTTGTTGGCCTCGGACGTGTCTTCTCCAGCAAGCAGCTCCTGGCGCATGCGTGAGAGAAGGTCTGCAACACGCTTCGCGTTATCACCTTTGCCAATGACTCGTGGGAAGAGGCCGTGATTCTGCTGTATCTCCATGAGGGCCTTGGCTATGAGAAAGTTGGGGGTGACATCTTTTGAGAGGTATAGGTCGCGAAATGAGTCGTCGAGCTCCAAAGATAGAACATCGTTCTCTAGAGGGAAGAATGAAAGGGGCAGTTCGGCAATATTGACATCGCCTAAAACACCGGCTTCCTCCAGAAGTTTGTCGGAGACGAGGGTTCGGCGCGGGACCCAAAAGATGTGAAAGTCGTGCCCCGTCTGGCTCTCGCGTTGAATTCGTTTGATCTGAGCTAAGCGAGGGTTAGAATGGTCTTACAAGGCTGAATGAAAGTCACAAACCTGCTATGGTTTCGGCATGGCGACCGCACTCGCCTCGAGCAATGAAGATAACATTGCGCTGGCTGGTATCGGCATTGTCATTCTCCAAAATGAAAAACTTATCTACTCCATACTCTTGAAGAACCGCGACTTTGACTATGGTTCCGATCGGGCCGACAAGACTTTTGTCGAGGATGACGTTCTTCTTTCCGCGGACCTAAGTAGAGGACAAGGTGTGAGTTGAAGTCGCGATATGCATGGATAGCTTCCATTGAGTGAAGCTCGCGGGGCAAGGCGGTGGGGACCTACACCTTCAAGCAGATACAACAGATCTTTTCGAGATTTGTTGCGAATCTGCTCGATGCTAAATTCCACACGAGGAGCCATGGGCACAGCTCAACGCGATTGGCGGAGTTGGCGGGAGAAGTTTTGAGAGGGAATTGGTGAGCTCAGTTACAGTTCGGTTGCCTGAGATGGATGAAGGTCAGGTCCGTGCCGTTGGAGAGCTTCCATGGCGGATGACGGCAGTAAAGTGGGGGGTTTACAGCAGCTACTGCACCAGCCACTGCAGCAATCCTCCACGTGGGGCCGGGGATAGCTGACTGTCTACCTAGCGCCTAGGTAGGTTCCATGTATGGCTTCAGAACAGCGATATTCATTCATTAGTTATGCCTGGTATTTTGAGATGAAGTACGACTGTATACCTTTATGACTAAAGTTCATTAACCATAAATATTGCTTCCAGTAGATAATGTCATGATATGAGTGCAGCGGACTAAGCCACCCCGGGATGTCATGAATAACGCCTCTCCGATGCTCGCAACATCTGGCCATGGTTTGTTGCTATCCTGGAATAATAGCACGGATACATACAGTATTTACTGCTGATATCCTGGCAGATAATACAAGCTGAATGGTCTATGGCCGTCCAGTCTTTTATCGAATCATGCATTGCTTGTGTAAAGTCTACGGTTCCCAAGGAGAAGGAATCTGGCGTTACTATAAAATGATAGTTTTGACGAACTCTCATAATCATCATAAGCCGCTAATATCTAATACACGGTTCAACGCGCTGAGTAGAGAACCCTTTGCGCCCTCCATATGATATTCGCCCTACGGCCATATCGTTTGTACCTTATGCATTGATGACGCTCATACATAGCCTCCCCGGATCTATGCAGATGTACTGTCGCAACAGCCACGTCCCATCAATAAATGCAAATGTCATATCCCATGACCTGATCTCGTATCATCACCATATGGTTGTCCTAAACGCCAAATGAATGCTATTATATCCCCGAGCCATGATGCATTTGTCTGCAGAAGATGAATCCACATTCGCCGTTTGCTTTTACACGGTGTTGTCGTGGTAGAGGAACTCGATATCTCGGGGCCGTAGTTTATTGCCTCGCACAAATTCCTCATCGCCTGGAGGTCGCTCGTTCTTGTCATTACTCGTCAGCATGCTCTGGATGCTCATGCATACGCTCGAGACGCTCTGGACCGGACTCCAACCCTGTTGGCCGAGTAGGTCGAGACAGATGATGCCGTTGGAATATATGTGTGGGTGCATCGGAATAGGACGGTCGGATCGCTTGTCGAAGGTAACCTCGGGGGGTTCTGTATGGATGCGTTAGTGATGAGGCTTCACGATGTCAAAGCGTCAGAGGTATATAGTGGACGGATGGACGGACCTATGGGGTACATCTTGGGGAAGTGGAACTTGAGACGGTATGTTTGGCCTTGGTAAAGCGGATTCTCGTCAAGGACCTGAATATCGACGAACCAGTCGCCGGCAACACTGTCGTCGCGCTCTATCAACTTGATGCCTGGAGGCATTCCATCCTTGTGAATCTGCGGGGCGCCAGCAGCGTCAGTTCGTTCTGTCCAGTCCATGATCTGTCAATGAAGGGAGCGGGAACTAACCTTGCCGAGCTCCTTGACCAAACGCCTGTCCCGCGTGGCTCCAGCCATGGTTAATCTTGTCGAATTGTGCTCCTAAAGTTGAAAAATTAAGCAACGCAGTATGTCAAGGGGGGACGTGGCGGAGGATCAAGATGTAGGTGGGAGGTTTCGATGTTGGGCTTGCTCTGTGGAACAGACAAACACCAACGAGGGGCCCCGTTTGCGGCGCTGCGCCCACAATATGACCCCCCTTCCCACTGTGAAAAGAACGCCCAATCTGAGAACAGCCTCAACACACGTTATGATTGGTTCAGTAAATACTGAAACCAGGTGTTATTCACCAGGTGCGGCTGTGGTTGTTGTTTGTTTTCATTCATGTTTGGAATATTCTTGGCCGCTTTAATAACTGACAATAGATCTTTATACTACAGTGATCTATCCTACTCCGATTGATTATACCTAGCGCCAAGGGTCCTTTGCGTCCCTCAAGATCGACAACAAGTGTAAAATACGTCGGCGGAAGTCGACTGAGCTGGACCCATAAATTGTTTCGTGTTGTGCTATTGGACGAATGTGTCATGGCACCTGATGGATAAGTTTGTATTTACATACAATTTGTTGTCTTACGGTATCCAAGTATGAAAGTTTGAAATGTATATCAGAATGTAACTTGGCAGTGTCAACTATTTGTTAGTGTTCGTCCACTATCTTACTGTCAGCTGTTGTAGACTGTCAGGGATCAGCCTGACATAGGCTTCGCCTTAGCCACGGAGGATCATCATCTCACCTCGGCAGGCGATGGTACAGTAGATCGATCTTATCTGGACAACTCGGATGTACTATGGTAAGATGTGCGCATTGATTTATTTAATTGGCTACCTAGTCAAGGTCGTTGACAAAAAATGAATTGAGAGCGTAGCTGTTCTCAGCTCTTATGTGAGAATTGCAGATCGGGTCAGTTGTTTCGCGATGATCCTAGTGAAACAGCCATCTTATCTGGTTGGACACCTCATGCTCACTCATGAGCCAAAGCCACCAGCCGTTAGCAAGTCAAATCTAGTTTTTGCATACTTGGACACAGTTGTCATAAGATTTATCTGTCGAACAATTGACTAGGAAATCGAACATCAACTATTAACTGAGGCCTCCGCGGAATTCACAGAAGCGATGAAAAAGTGTTGGACCATGACCTCAACGGCAAAGCAAGGAGACTCCGTAAGCAGCCTCGTAGGGCTGGATGGGTTGAAGAGGCAACCTAACACTCCGATCCCGAACGGGAAAGATAAATCATGGAGCGTCAAGATTGGATGCTGTCAAGGAATTGTCTGCTCAGCCACGGTCTCAAGCGAAAATTCGTCTTGATTCCTGGAATGGATCTGTGCTGTAACACACTGATCCACAAGAACTCAGCCTCACCTGTGCCTGTGCCATCGATGATTGTGGATGGATTCGGCGATGCCTTCGATTCCGTTCCCGGGCAGTCAACGCCTGAGCCACACCCAACTGCAACCAACCATGACTGCCATAGCCGCCCCCTAACCCCGCTAGTGCCAAAGTCCCCCAAAGGCGGGTGGAATCCAGCGCTCTGCTGACAGCACGAGCCCCGGGCCCGGTAGTGGAGGTCTCCATGGGCAGTCTCAGCCCTGGGTAGCGCTGGCGGATGAACAGCCCAGCTTAGGTCGTCGCAAGCTAATTAACAAGGACCTCCTCGTCCAGTTCATTCTCATCCATCGATCATACTCTTTCTCCTCACAAAAACCCTCCTTATCCCAGAGGTTTTTCTTCCTCACCCATTTTCAACGCTCTTTGCGCCTGGGACTTTATTGTCGCACGGCTTCGTATCCTTAGGAAGAGAGTGAGAGACAGATTGGATCGAATCTTGTCTTCGCTTTCCCCTCCCATCTCCAAAAACCCAACGAGACACTCACTATCTATCTACCCCGCCAAACTGCCACCATGAGTTGTAAGTTGCGACTATTCACAGCCTCATTCCTCTCCCCGCTTTGGCGTTTTGAGCTTCAGCTCTCGAGTTGTACACGGAAGCGTCACTGTTATTGTTTCTCCTTGTCGATACACACGCTTGCTCTCCTCTCAAGCTCCTCCCCTCGCCTCGAACCATTTGCTGACCATGTCCTCCACGTCTCTAGTCGCCGGCATGCTAAACAGGCTTCATGGCCAACCCGAGAGCTACGATAAGAAGTGCGCGATTCGAAACCCCCTCCTACGCTCGACTATAAGTTCACTAGATCCTGACCATCATTTTTCATTGCAGATCCAAGTACAGATTCGGTCGAACTCTCGGTGCTGGAACATATGGAGTCGTTCGTGAGGCCGATGGCCCTACTGGCAAGGTCGCTGTGAAGATTATCCTCAAGCGAAATGTCAAGGGTAACGAGCAGATGGTTTATGACGAACTCGAGATGCTTCAGAAGCTCAAGCACCCTCACATCGTCAAATTTGTCGACTGGTTCGAGTCGAGGGTAAGCTCAGCCAAAACACACCCCGCTTGACTTTACTTGGCTCAGGGTCTCCAATCCCTGGCCCAGTTCTTCAATGCCCCTCCTTTCGTCTTTCACATGTACAGTAGCTCACCCGCTTCACTTTTCTAGGACAAGTTCTACATCGTCACACAGCTCGCGACTGGTGGTGAGCTCTTCGATCGTATTTGCGAACAGGGCAAGTTCACCGAGAAGGATGCCGCCGAAACTATTAAGCAAGTTTTACTTGCTGTCGATTTCCTCCACAAGAACAACATCGTTCACAGAGGTACAATACTGCAAACAAGCCATACCTTAGCACCCTAACTAACCCACCTTTCCAGATCTCAAGCCCGAGAACCTCCTCTACCTCAGTAGAGACTCTGAGTCTGACCTCGTACTCGCCGACTTTGGCATTGCCAAGATGCTTGATGGAAAGGGCGAGTCTCTCAAGACTATGGCAGGCTCTTTCGGTTATGCTGCCCCTGAAGTGATGCGTAAGGAGGGACACGGAAAGCCCGTGGATATGTGGTCCATGGGTGTTATCACTTACACCTTGCTCTGCGGTTACTCGCCTTTCCGAAGCGAGAATCTCCCAGACCTCATCAGGGAATGCACCGATGGCTCCGTTGTCTTCCATGAGCGATACTGGAAGGACGTCAGCAACGACGCCAAGGACTTCATCCTGCACCTGATCAACCCGGATGCTGATCACCGTTGGACTAGCGAGGTAAGCTCACGCCATTGTTCTGGCATAGGAAACACGAGCTGACGTTGCGATACAGGAAGCACTGGGTCACATTTGGCTCACCGGTAAGAACGCCACCGACTTCAACTTGCTGCCCGAGATCAAGTCGTTCCGCGCCAGAAGCCGTTTCAGGCGCATCATCGAGAAGATCAAGCTTCAAGCACGTATCCAGAAACTCAAGGATCTGGAGGAGGACCCCGAGAACTCAGATCTTTCGGCAATCTTCCTCGAGGTCGCCAGGGCAAAGCTTGCCGACGACAAGGAGGAGAGAGAGGTTCTCCGCGTTACCCAGGAGGTCGAAAAGGACGCCAAGCGCCGCAGCTTCCAGGGTTGATCATGAGTTTTGGTATCTTTATGAGTTACAGAAGTATTGCTGTGTACGAGGCTGCACATCCGTGGACATCTTTTACTGTAGTGTCGGGACGCGTGGCAGTCTGAGTTTGCCCAGTGCAGCTACGTTCAGAAGGACGGGAACAAGAAGGATAGGCTGGAAAGAAAGTTAGAGGCAGGACATTTACTACAAATGGACCATGTCTCGTTGATATGGCTGGAAAGCGATTTTATTTGATTTCAGGCAATGTGTTTGAAGAAGAAAAAAAGGGGATGAGTTGATTACCTCAATAATGCGGCCTGAGTGATTTCAAGTTGGTAACTACCTATACTCATTCGCACTGCGGAGTAGATATTTATGCTCTATAAAAGTGGTATCATCCCAGTAACCAAGATATGGTCCCCCGTCTTTCTGTCCTAAAGCTAAAGAGCCAGTCTTCATTTTTATCCTATACAAGTTTCCTCATTACCTAATTTACTATACCACGCAGTATATTTCCCCCTCCCTGATATGCAATGTTCCGTCCCACCTTCATGATATCGTTCAAGTCATATAGCATACATACATACATGATGAAAAGAATAGTCCATCCACTTTCATTCTCATAAACGTTCAAATCAATAACAAACTCAAGTAGCGAGTGAGTGAGGCTTAGTCCATGTCTGCAACGGCGCTCTCGCGTAATTCGGCATATCGGCGTGCGTCGAATCGCTTGCGCTCCCAGCCCTTGGCGCGCAGCCGCTCTATCCGTGCCTGAAGCTCTGGTGAGCGAGTCTTATCAGCATTTGGTGTGGAGGGCGCGGACGGGGCCATGACTACAGTCGTAGGCGACGGCGGCGTCTCCTCGTCTGGCACAATGACCTGTTGCTGGCCTAGTTCTGACTCGATGAAGTTGAGGTGTCGGAAGACCTGGCGCTGCAGGCTGGTGAGAAGCGCGCTGTAGCGATGTACCGAGCGAGCATGGCGGAAAGGGTCCAGTTCCGAGTCAGGATAGGGCGTTGTCTCGTTCTGGATGGAGCGTGGTGTAAGAATTGATCGAGGGAGGGGTGCTGCGGGCCGAAGAGCTGCTGGAATGGTAGAGTCGTTTCCGGAGAGCTCTGGTGATGTTGAACGTGCGGGTCCTAGAAAGCTACCGAGGCCAAGTGTTGGTGAGTCTGGGCGCTCGAGAAGTTCCATGGGCACGTCACTAAATGTCACACGCTTCTTCTTGCGCTTAGAAACGGGTACACTCTGGATTGACGAGATGGATGATGCGGGAGATACACCATGAGACGATGTCCATGTTGATGAAGCATGGGAGCTCACGGAGCTGTCGGCAGAGTGAAGACTAGGGAGCGTTGTGGTTGTGCCTGATGGTCTTCGTAACAAAGCTGGGCCGACGGTTGAGTCTGCGGCGTTGATGAGGGCTGAGGCACGCTGATAGTGGTCGCGAGCCTGGTTAAGGAGAGTATTACGTGCAGGAGCGGCTTGGTGAAGTGCACGGGCGAGCATCTCCTGTGAGTTGGCGGCGTAGAAGTGAAGATATATGAGATAAGCTGGCTCAATGATGCTCTGCATGACGTTAGGTATTTATCGTTTGATGATCAGCATGAGATGACTTACGAAATCCTTGAGATTATCCAAGATCTCACCGCACCGAGTTGCACAAGGACGGTAGCGGCGGTTGAGATACTCCCTCTTCACATCGGAAATGACCTTGGACCATTCCGTAGACGTGTAAGGCAGGACATGTAGTGACTCGGAGAGTGATTGGGGAAGCCATTCAGGCGACTTGGTCTCGGTGACCGAGGCGCGGCAAGTGTCCATGCGCGGCGACATGGGTAGTGATGATGTTCGTGATGGCCAGGGCGAGGAAGTGGCTGTATGAATTGGTTGAGGCAGCAAAGCAGCCATGATGATGGATGATATCGTATGGTATAGCCAAGCTGAGGGCTCGTATCCGGGGGTAAGGTCGAGGTCTAGAGGCAGAGTGGATGCAGAGGCTGTTCCGGGGGCGTTACAATATAAGAGTCCGGACTGAGAGCGGTGGCGCGCGTGGCGTGGCCAAGGTTTGTGTGGCCAATATGCCAATATGTCGTTACCCGCGATGGCTCGTTGTCGGTTCAGCTCCTCGTGGGTCAATCTAATGAGTGGACTAGGACCTTTAAGCAAGGTAGGACAGAAGCCAAAAAAAAGTCTGTGACGTGCGAGTGTCTCTGATGGTCACCCCGGCAAGGAGGAGAGAAGAGAGTCAAAGTCTGAGTCGTCCCGTAAATTGATTGGTAAGACAATATATGTCTATAGGCAGTTCCGTGACACGACGTGTAAGTGAGTTGGAGGTTGCGAGAGCCGAACTGAAGTTGAAGACGCGTCGAGATAGAAAAGGCAAATACCAATTCGAAGCAGTTCGATGAGTTTCTGAGCGTTGAAAGACGGAAAACAGACGGAAAATACAAGTTTGCGCGATCGCGGTGGTTGCGGGTAGTTAAGAAATCGACTGGAATTCAAGATATCCGAAAGCGGTTGGTGTTGAGTATATGAGCGCCACGTCGACGAACCATCTAGCCAGTACCAAAGTTGTCCAGGTGACGAGCACAAATCAAATAATTATAGCGTTGTAACTACTTCGTCGTCGGCAATACCGATCTCTGGGCAACGAAGATCACTGCTGGGCTTGGTCTCGTTCTTTGTGTCAGCGGCGCCGAGCTCGTTGCTGGTTGCTGGGCGGTTTCGCGATAGTCTTTGGTGACGACGACGATGAGTCGTTATAGTCGTTGATTTGACTCAACTAGCTAACCAGTGAAGAGTAATGAAACCACGGTGAAGGGAAGTAAAGCTGGCGGTCTCGGCTTGGCGTCGAGTAAGTGGAAGTTGGAGTTGAGACGTGATCATGAGAAGAGAGCGTCTGTCATACATCGGCCCTCGAGCCAACAGACACTAACACAAAGACAGACACCACACACTACTCACTCACACAAGGCACACACACGATCCGGGGATGACAGGTTCAACCTCACAATTGCTTCCACCCTCGCTCGAAGGAAAACAGTTAGTCTTCTGTCCAGCTAGTTGTGCCCCATTCACTGTGTCGGGTCTAGGAGACACCAGTGCAGGGGGATTTCCACCCTTTTTCATGCTTATTCCTGGCCTGACGGGGAAGAAGGCCTTAGAAGGGTTTTCATGGGGAAACTCGAAGAGCAATACGCAGTAAATCCACGATCTTGCAGATCCCGATCGAGCCAAACCGGGGTTCTTGATGCGGCGCCGGCCCGAGGGATACCCTCAGACCCTCCTGTGGGCCGTACCCGGGGGACCCACGGGGCCCGTCTCTCATCATTCATGCAAGCTTTTTTCTTCTTCTTTTTTTCTTTTTCTCTTCTTCCCGGTAGTCTAACTAGGCCGGCAAGGAAGAATCAAAAAAACTTAATCTTTGAAAGAAAGAGGTCGGTGAAGACTGGCGGTGACGCATCGGTGGGACTGTAGATACTTGGGTGAATGGGGGATGGCATAGAAAGGAAGAAACGGCATCAAGGACTGCACTTGCAGTCGGTTCTATCAGGATGGTGGCGCGAACGTCAGAACGCCAGCGTCTCGCTTCCAGAAGGCCGGTATCCTGATGGCCGTCTCAATAGCCAAGCCAGGGTTCGGTTCACACGCCCATTGCTGCACGCTTGCATGGAGGTGAGTGGTAGACAGGCGGCCCATCCCGCTTGTCGGCGGTTGCAACTGCAGGTCCCATGATGCAGAGATCATCGCATTGCGTTGGTATTGGCGGTTGCGGGCATCCATCCATCTGCTGTGAACTGCGTGCGACTCGGTACCTGCGTCTCTGGTCGATTGAGGCTCAAGACCCGCAGCCAGGTCAGGTCTCCCCGCTCTTTGTTGTGGCTTCGGGGTCTCCATTCAAGCCTCTTTGCTCGAGAACGTCGGCTGAAGCCGTAAGCGGGAGGCTGGTCGCGGCCGTCGCGGCCGTCGCGGCCTATCTTCCAGTTTATGCCGAACCTGGAGGGATATCTCGACGCTCACAGGACCTGCATGGTCTCCGTTATTGCCCGCTCAGGGTAACGCTCTCGAAAGCCCCATCGTTAGAGGCTAGATGCTTTTCGTTCAAGAGTGAGACCTTAAAGCCCCGCCTGGCCGATCAAGAAGACGTCGTTGTTATTGTGGTTGTCGCAAGGAGAAACCGCCATGGCTGCGCTAGCCCAAGATACCATAGTATGGGCAGTTACGATTAGCTTGACGCATCACGGAATAACTATCTCTCCATCTTCGAAACCCGTGGTTGAACAGAGGTGAGGTTATCTTTTCACAGACCCAAATGTTTCCCTGAACTGGCTCTTTCTATCAATTAATACTTAACGCCTTGCCCATCGTTTCAACTGTTTTTTTATTTCGTCACGAGTAATTCTATGTCGCTGGATTTGTGGGAGCTTGCTCTTCCGTTCCTGGAGTCGGTTCGGCCGCTGCTGATGCAGTCTCGGGCTTGGCATCTTCCTCCTTCTTCTCTGCATCCTTGCCCTCATCGCCCTTAATGCCGTGAACGACCCGTAGGCCCTCAGCCTGTCTGGTCATCTCGTCGAGCTCTCGCTTGCGCTGGAGCCTGGTCTTGATCTCCTTGGCCATTTCGGACTGACTGACCAGAATACCCTCCTTCTCAGGGTGGCCTTCCTGAAGTCCCATCTCCTTGATCTTGACCTTGCCTGATGCGACTTCATCCTCGCCGAGGAAAATAGCAAAGGGAACACCGTTGGCCTCGGCAGCCTTGAACTGCGCAGGAAGCTTGGGCTTGACCTTGTAAAGAAATTCGGCCTGTAGCAAGACTGTTAGTTTTCCGTTTGTGCGACCTGCTAGAAAATAGGATATAATCAACCAACCTTGATACCAGACTCCCAGAGCTTGGCACACACTGACATGCGCTCCTTCAAGTAACCCTCCTTTCCGAATGCCATGACATATACGTCAACGTCGTTGCTGCGGACAGCGGCGTTCTTCTCGGCAGCCAACTTGGCCTTGGTGATGGAAAAGATTCTGTCAACACCGAAAGAGATACCAACGCAAGGGATTTGACTCTTGCCAGAGAACATGCCAACGAGGTTGTCGTATCGGCCACCAGCAGCTACACTGCCTACACCAACTGTGGGATCATCAGAACGATCCTCATCCTCGGATCCCTTCTTGCCCTTCTTCTTAGGAGCTTTGAGCGCCTCGTTCTCGTGGCCAGGGGTGACCTCCGGGGCAGAACCTTGTGTGACAACCTCATAGATGAGACCAGTGTAATAGTCGAGGCCTCGAGCCAAGCTGAGGTCGAAAGATACTCGATCCAGGCAGTCGAATGCGTTGAGGTACTCGAAAAGAAGCTCAAGATCCCCCATGCCCTTCTTCATAGACTCGTTTGCTGCCAAGCTCTCGGTGCTCTGCAGCTTCTGAAGCAGATCCTGCTTGCCCTTGAGGACAACCCACTCGCCAATTCGGTCAGCGACCTCGCCATCGAGTCCCTTCTCCTCTGTCATCTCCTTTCGTACATCAGCCCAAGGCAGCTTGTCCAGCTTGTCGACGGCCGAGGAGATGGTGCGGATCTTGTCTTCGGGGACGCCGCAGACTTGGAAAATACCATCGAGGATTTTTCGGTGGTTCAGCTTTATCGTGTATCCACCGTTCCAACCAAGTCCCTCAAACACTTCTGTAATAATGCGGATAACTTCAGCGTCAGGCAGCATGGCGTCGTAGGTGCCAGCAATATCGAAATCGCACTGGTAGAATTCTCGCATACGGCCCTTGGTCATGGCCGGTTGATCTCGGCGGTAGACCTTGGCAATGTGATATCGCTTGATGTTTTGAATGTTCTTGTTCATGGCGAGGAAACGGGCGAAAGGGACGGTCAAATCGTATCGCAGAGAGCAGATCTCGCCGCCTTGATCAGCGAGATCATAGATGAGCTTGCTATCCTCGCCATATTTGCCAGCGAGAATATCTCGAAGCTCAAAAACCGGGGTATCGATGGTGACTCCGCCGTGACGCTTGAAGACTTGGGTAATGGTGTTGAAGATGTGGTCACGAATGACCATATCCTTCCCCTCCCCTTGGTATAGTGTTAGGACCAAATGTTGACTACTTGATGCATTACATGCGAATTTGACTTACAGTCTTTTGTGCCCTTAGGGACCTTGAGCTCGAATTTGGTTTTGGGCGCCATTTCGAGTGTTTGTTGTGATGTCGTGGGAGGCGGGGCAGTGGTGGTGGAGGGGAAGGAAGTAGAAGAGGAAGTGTAGCGGGGCTGAGAAAAGCCTGTGATGGAGGGGCCAAGGCTGTTGAGGGAAGGACGAGACCTGCGAGTAAGGCAGGAAAGAGGGCACTGGAAAGACAGAGGGGAAAGAGAGGAGGCAGGTACGAACTGCAATGGTCTTGCTGCAGTCGTCAATCTTGATCTGGCCAGAGACAATTTGGCCGAGGCTGGCTTCGGCTTCATGCTTTAACTTTTTAATGGGAGGACGTGAAGTCGGGTCCTCTGAAGCTTGGGAATCCACTTCAAACTGGACTGGTCGTCATGCGAGCGGCGGGATATGCGTCACACTTCTAGGAAATGCAGCCAATTGTCCAGAAAATCTCTGCTGAGACAGAAGTTCACCCAAAGAGAACGCCTGGAACGTTGGCGGGGCACCATTTACTGGTTGTGGCCTGAATTATGGGCAGCCAATGCGCTGTAGCTGACCCTTGTTTTCGGGCTCCCATCCATACCTACCTACCTAAGCTGCCCGTTGACTCAAGGTATGAAGAGATAAGAGGTAATCCGGACTGACTCAAAGGATATAGGCATTTGAATGCTATTCATGAATCGAGATCAAGTTTTGTGCAATACCATACTAATACGTCTAGCTTTTCTATGTCATAATACTCTTACGATAATGTTGTACTTATCTTATGATGAACCACTATGGTAATGTATTTTACAACTGGTGTAACTGCGAGTTCACTTCTGATTTAGTCTATGCTTTTCCGTTTGGCTTCAAAGGCCTTCACCGGAATAACTCTAAAACCCTCCGAATGACCTAGCATGCTCAATTGTAAACAACGACGAGTAAGAAAGTATAATAGCGATATACCTAGGAATATACAGCCAAGCATTGTTGTAAAATGGTTGGTTCGTTGGCTACAGGGTAAGCTACATCCTAAGCCAAGGCTGTGTTAGTATGTTTCAACGCGAGCTTTCGACCCATGTCGCATATCTATCTTGTGGTTCTTAAGGACATTCTGATTTTTCTACACCATGGTTGTTAGCATGGATGTACCAACACTCCATGCATGGCAATAAAAACAGACGTAAAAATGGACAAACTCGTCTGCCTTGGCCGGAGTGATGTAGTCGATCTGGTTCGAGGTGTCAACGCTTAGAATGTAATGCTTCCTTAGGTTCCGGGTTGTAGCGGGCTCCGCGAACTCGAATGCTGCCTGGTTTCATACCTAGAATGCGATGAATCCGAGCGGGTAATTCAACTACAGTATTACAGTAGATGACTTGCAGAAGTTGGTGTGAGCTAAAGGGGAGAGGCATAGACTCGAATTCTGCCTGGTTTCATGGAATGCGATGAATCCGAGCGGGTAATTCAAATATAGTAAAGTATTGCCGTAGTTGACTGGCACAAGTTGCTGTAAGCGAGCTAAAGAGGCGTAGTGCGCTCGGAATCTAGATTCAATCCGAACCCGACAGCTTACTCCGTGCTATGGATGGAAATTAGGAACGGGGAGGGTGATGAAATCAACATGGCGCTATTGGCCAGGGTCAGTCGACGAAATCCATGACGGTGTGTTAAGGATGAATATCGAGTCTATGAACTTATGGTAGTCAATTGCTATAATAATGCGGACTTGTTTGTTTCATTGAACGACCCGAGCTTAACTATGATACTTACATTCTTATGTAGGAACTCGGTTACATTGCATTCTAGCACTAGTACTACTTATCTATCCGCGTACTCGTTTCCTTTAGCGGTTCCTAAATCAAAAGTGGTCTCAAGCCAAGCAAACAAACTGACAAGGATTCAGGGTTTAATAACAAATCCTCAAAAGCTCGAGTATTCGCTCAATTGCAAGACCCGACTCGATACTCGATACGTGTCTGCTTCTTCTGTCTAGGCATCACCGTGGAGTCGTTTCAGCCTCCTTGATCGTCAATTTAAGGCCTTGTCGTTACGCTATACTTGTTCCACGTTACGAACGATTACTACTACTAAGGTACTTTAAAGTCCATTTAGCGTCGTATTTCGTATCGATCTTTCCTGTGTTCCACTCACAGTTACGGAGTGACACGGGGGTCAAGTCTGTACTTTCCTTTTATGGGATTGAATTGCACTTCACCTCTTGACGTCTGCCTGCCTACATTGTTCAATCATCATCCTTTCCACTTCTTCTTTGCAACTTTGCGCATTTTGAACCCTCATTCATTCTTGTCCGTTTTCATCACTTGATACTGTCTTCTCCTCCTTTTCTTTCCATCTAACAGACTTAGCCACATTGGACCCCCTTGCTATTTACACTTGCGTTGACGCGCTCATGTCCCTTCGCCATCATGAGTGCTGATCATGAGTACATTACTGAGAAGCCTGCTGCATCATCTCATCCCGTTCCTCAAGATCGGCCATTACAGCATACAAACGAGGAGAAGGTAGAAGATAAGGTCAAGACTCGGCCTGAGCGGACGGCCAACTTCAAAGACTACCTGGTAAGCAGCAACCTTGTCTCGTTATCATGCACGAAAATTGCTCCTCTAACACAAATAACAGCGAATCTTTTCGTACGCTACAAAATGGGATTTCATTGCATATGCTGCAGGCTTTTTTTCCAGTATTGGCGCTGGAGTAGTGAGTGCCAGTGTCGACAACCTAAATAACTAACTAACCTTGTCCAAGACACTCCCATTGATGAATGTGGTTTTCGGTAAGTGGTGGCCATACACTTTAACAACGAGAAAAGCCACTGATATCGAGCAACTAGGTCAATTTGTTGGCAACTTCACCGACTACTTTCTGCCAACAAGCACAACGTCCAAAAGCGACTTTGACAGTAACATCGATAGACTAGCGTATGTCGAATTGTTTCAAAAAAAGTCGATACTTGATCGTTGACCAATATTCTTAGATTATACATGTTCTTCCTGTTTTTGGGCCGTTTCATTCTCAACTCTATCAACAAGGTAAGCCTATTATATCTCACCACTGGAACGGGTCTCATGTTAAACGACAACTAACTTCCTTGCAGTTTGTCTTCCGCATGATAGGTATCAGGCTGTCTTCCGCTATAAGGCTTCACTATCTACAGAGACTTTTCGGGCAAAGCATTCATGTTCTCGATTCAATGCCTCCGGGTTATGCTACGGGCACAATAACTTCTACGGCCAACGTCATGCAGCTGGGTATTTCGGAGAAGCTGGGTATCTTTGTTGAGTACAACAGTACTATCGTTGCTGCCATTATCGTAGCCTTCGTCAAGAACTGGTCCCTTACCCTCGTCACGTCTTCGATCATTCTATATCTTTTCCTTGTTCTGGGCACGCTCCTCCCCATGATACTGAAAGCGAATGCACTCATAACAAAAGCAGAGGGCAGAGCTGGTGCAGTTGCCAGCGAGGCATTGGCTAGTGTCAGGATGGTTGCTGCATGTGGCGCAGAATCGCGCATTTCAAAGAGATATGCTGCCTTTGTTGAAGAGACGAGACAGCATGGAAAGCTACTTTCTCCCCTCATCGGTGGCCAGCTCGGCTTAATAGTAAGTAGCTTGCCTGTTGACAAGAAACGTCGAAGCCCAATGCTAATCTATACAGTTCTTCGGGCTATACTCTGGGTTTGCCCTATGTTTTTGGTTTGGCGCAAAGTCATATTCTGAAAGAAGATTGGACAACGTGGGAGACGTCCTTGTGTAAGCATTTCTATCGCACCAACTTATTCTGGACTGACAATATCAGCGTATTACTTTCGGTTATGATTGTCGTGCTTTCTCTGGAACGTACATCAACGCCCTTGCTGGCTGTTGGAAAAGCAACCGTCGCCGCCTGCGAATTCTTCATTGTCATTGACGCGCCTCAACCTGAGAAAGGACATTTGAAGGAGCCCGAAGTATCATCGAGACAGGATATTCTCTTTGAGAACGTTACCTTCGCTTACCCTAGTCGACCACATGTGCAAGTATTGGATGCCTTGAACCTGCGCATTGAATCTGGAAAGATCAACGCGGTGGTTGGGCCATCCGGATCTGGTAAAAGCACAATTGTTGGTTTGATTCAGAGATGGTATACCTTGCAGGATCAGCATGTTTTGGCCAAGGCCGTTGAAAAAGAGAAAAAGGGCGGAAAGAAGGGTAGAAAGGAAGAAGATGAGGACAGTGATCCAGCAAATCCAGCCGAAACGGGACCCGAAGAAACTGGACATGCGGTTGAGGTTCGTGGACGAATCTCTACATCTGGACAGCTTCTAGATGACATCGACCTGAAATGGTGGAGATCTCAGATTGGACTCGTTCAACAAGAGCCGTTTCTGTTCAACGACACTATTTATAAGAATGTTGCTTATGGCCTGATTGGTACGCCATGGGCAGACGAATCTGAGGACAAGAAGAGGGAACTAGTGAAGGAAGCATGCCGTGAGGCATTTGCCGATGAGTTCATCGACAGATTACCTGATGTAAGTTCTGACCAATCTTTACCAAGTTCCACTGAAATCCATCAAAACTTCCCAAACTTGTAAAACTACATGCTAACGTGTGCATGTAGCTTTATGAGACCTATGTTGGCGACAGCGGTGCGAAACTCTCCGGCGGACAGAGACAGCGGCTGGCCATTGCACGATCCATCGTGCGGAAGCCGAGCATTCTTATCTTGGATGAGGCCACGAGTGCTATTGATGTTCGTGGTGAACGAATTGTTCAAGCAGCCCTCGACAGAGTCGCTAAAAACCGGACCACCATTACGATAGCCCATCGTCTGTCCACTATTAAGAAAGCAGATCGTATCATTGTCTTGAAGAAAGGCAAGGTCGTAGAATCGGGAACACACGACAGCCTTATGGCGGTTGACGACGGTGTTTACTCTGGCCTTGTTCACGCCCAGTCGCTGTCACTCGGAGAGCCCACCGAGGCGGGCTATGAATCTGTTGAACCTGAGGACAAGCCTGGTCTGGCCAACGTCAGAAGTGTTGCAGCTTCCGAGACCGATGTGAACAGAGAGGTTTCCAGTGTCAAGACAAAGGGACTTTTTACCAGCTTTGCTCGACTGTTTTACGAGTCAAAGAACGTCTGGGCACTATTCTTCCTGACACTCTTCGCTGGTGCCTGTGTGGGATCTGGCGTTCCTTTACAAGCCTGGCTCTTCGGAAAGTAAGAACCAAGGCTTTCCATTGGTGTTGTATCGGCGAGCTAACTTGAGTTACAGAGTCATCGTTTCCTTCAACGACATACGTGCTAACTCGGACCTCTCCGACAGCAATTTCTGGGCCCTGATGTTCGTCGTATTGGCAATAGGTATCGGAATTAGCTACTTTTCGGTGATCTTCATTGCAACTAGGATGTCATCTACCGTTCGAGCCAAGTATCAGCAGCAGTACTTCGACGCTGTCATGTTCCAGAGGACGTCTTTCTTTGATCACGAAGATCATTCTCACGGAACGATGACGGCACGCCTTGGAACAGATCCCAAACAACTCGAAGAGCTGATGGGAGTGAACATGGCGAGTGTCTTCATTGCCCTCTTTAACGTGATCGGGGCAATATCGATTGCATTTGCATTTGCATGGAAACTGGCCCTTGTTTCATGCTGCGTCGTATTGCCCGTTATGATAGCTTCGGCTTACTGGCGTTTCAAATATGAGCTGGCCTTTGAGAAGATGAATAACGACGTCTTCGCGGAGAGCTCCAAGTTTGCGTCGGAATCGATTGGAGCATTCAGAACCGTAACGTCCTTGACACTGGAAGATTCAATCTGTCAGCGATATGAGACTCTTCTGAGCGAGCACGTCACTTCAGCATACAAGAAGGCCAGATGGGTGAGCCTCCTTTTTGGCTTTTCCGACAGCGCCAGCATGGCATGTCAGGCACTGAACTTCTGGTGGGGAGGACGCTTGCTGTCGTCGCATCAAATTGGACTTCTTGCGTTTTTCGTTTGTTTCAGTAAGTATTCCATTTTCTTCTCCCATTTCCGTTGTTGAGTGTTGCCGAAGGAGGTCGCATGGCACAAAGGGCAGACCTTTGAGGTGTGCAACACCAAGCCGGGCTAACCTTAGCTCTACGATCCACTTCGCGATACCTTCACTTTTATCACCCTTGCTGTCTGCCCTTTTGATTTGTATCAATCATGTACACCCCTTTCAGCCCAGCTTTTGCGACTGATGCTCTTCGAAATCATCATTTCTTTCGACTCCTTCTCATTCAACCTTTACTAATACCGTCACAGTGGCGATCACAAATGGCAGCGAAGCAGCTGGGCAAGCTCTCGGCTTTGGACCCAACGCAGCTCTTTCGTCTGCGGCTGCAAACCGTATTCTCAGTATGAGGGAGAGTAGACCTCATGATAAGGTATCTACTTCACAAGAGATTCCGGACACGGACGGTGGAATGTCTATCGAGTTGGACAACATTCACTTCAAGTACCCGACAAGAAGTACACCAGTGTTCAAAGGTCTTAGTCTTAAGATCGAGAAAGGGCAATTTGCTGCTCTTGTTGGAGCATCTGGCTGTGGTAAGACGTCGATTGTGTCGTTAATGGAGAGGTAAGACGGCTTTGGGATATGTCACTACCAGCAATGCTAATATGAGCAGATTCTACGACGTGGACAAGGGTAGAATTCTTTTGAACGGAAAAGATGCCACGGAAATCAACTTATATGAATACCGGAAATACTTTTCCCTTGTTGCCCAGGAAGCCACACTATTCCAGGGTACTCTCAGGGAGAACATACTACTTGGAGTTGATCCTTCGTCGATTACAGATGAGCAGCTGCACCAGGTGTGCCGTGATGCCTCTATTCATGAGTTTATTGTTTCTTTACCCGAGGGGTACGGTACAGGCGTAGGAAGCCGTGGCGTCTCGCTGTCAGGAGGTCAGAAGCAACGCGTGGCGATTGCGCGTGCCCTTATTCGCGATCCCAAGGTTCTTCTGCTCGACGAAGCCACTAGCTCGCTCGACTCGGAGAGCGAGAAGCTAGTGCAAGCGGCGTTTGAACGAGCCAGTGAGGGACGCACGATGCTTGTAGTGGCACATCGACTGGCCACGGTGCAGAACGCGGATGTTATTTTCGTATTGGGCGAGGGGCAATTGTTGGAGCAGGGCAGTCATGTAGAACTGCTAAAGAAACGGGGTGTTTATTGGCATATGGTGAGTTACCGATCGATGACTGCTGGGATGCTCAAGTTGCTGACAATATTCTACAGTGTCAAAGCCAAGCGCTGGATCGTTAAAAGTGGTATTAATAGCAACTGTACAGTCAAGGATACATGGCTCAAGCCATGCATATATGAGTCAGGCGTGGATTGCTAGAGGTCCAATTGCTCTCTCTACTCTATACCCTATCCTCAAGGTGCTATGCCGGCTTGAGGGACATGAATAAAACAGACTCCCGATAACCCAACTCCCTACTTCCGTTGCTTCTAATTAACGATCCCTTGTCATGTCTAGAGCCTGCTGTGAAATGAACCAAATCATGAAGACGTGAAATCAAGAAACGGTCGAATATGTAGATTCTCATGCCTTGGTAGACCACATATCATCGATCTCTCGAAGAATATCCTGAGCATGGGTCATGACGAAATCATGACTACCTGGCAGGACGCGCCAGCGGACGTTGTGCTCACCGCCAACGAGAGACATGCCGTCTCGGCGGTAGTCCTCCGGATTGATGATCTCATCGGCCTTGGCCAGCAGAATGGCTGTAGTACCGGGAGCACGCTTGGACAGCTTGGCCCAGGCGTCATGCTGATCCGTCAGGGGCGCAAAGCGGATGCTCGACATGAAAGCTGGGACGAAACCGTTGTGATGAGTGACCATCCAGCGCACGTACTCCATGACACGCTGCTCCAACGGCGTAACGGCCGCACCGGATGCCGGAATGACCTCTGCCTCGGCAACGTTAAGAGGCGGCGTGGTGACGGACTCGATGGGTGTCTTGGGAGGCTGCTTGCCCGAGGCGGCGATGGGTCGTTGAAGACGACGGCGCGTAGCAATAGCGAGGAGGCGCTCGGGGATGAGGCCTGAGACGAAGAGGAAGCGAGAGACACGACCAAAGGAGGCAGCGCGGATGAGGCCTGCGGGAGCAAGCAAGACGAGGTCGCGCACGAGGTTGGGGAAGGCATTCGCAAAGTGAACAGCAATGCCACCGCCGAGGGAGTAGCCTACGAGGCGGAAGGCGTTTGTGCCAGTCCAGGCGAGAGGGCTCGAAGCGAGAACGAGCAGCATCTGGGAGACGTAGAGACGAGCATCGTGGGGGATGTCAGCGACACCGTCGGAGAAGCCACGACCAAAGAGGTCCTTGGGGTTGAGTTAGCTGAGATGTACGGGTATGTAAAGAGTGGAAGCTTACAAAGAGCATCACACGGTAGCCTCGTTTGGCGAGTGCAAGAGCCAGAGGCGCAAGGGTGATGCAGGGCGTGCTGATGCCATGGACAAAGAGGACCTTTTCACCGTTCTCAGGGCCAAACTCGTAGACGCGAATACTTCCATACTATGGCGGTCATGATTAGCATAACCCTGGATATGTTAGTGTGGGAGAAGCTGCGCTTACGGGAGTCTCGACATCTCGCGCGCCGGGAAATTGATCAGGCTGATAGACGAGGTTCTTCAAGTTTTGAGCGTTGGACTTGTCATAGACGCCCTCCTTGAGCGGGTTGCGGATCGACTTTGGTCGAACGGGGTAAAGAAGTGTGCGGGCGAGGATGATAAAGGCGATGGTTGAAAATACAGTGGTGATCGCCACGAGGGCAGTTGATGTATTTTGCGACGCCATCTCTGCGTATATTGAGAGAGTAAGAAAGATCAAGTTGAAAGTGAGATGCTGGGGACACTTGTTCAGCCGCCCTCGTTAGATTGATGGTGTAACAGCCACTGATTTTGACACCCCTGAACATGTGAAAAGCCACTTTTGTGAATGAGTAACGTGCTCAAGGAAAAAGTGTCATGATCGACAGGAACAACAAGAGGGAATAAAAAAATAGGTTCAGGTTTGGGAAATAACGTCACAACCCTCTTTTCTTCCAAACTCAGCTGGGCTCTCTCGTCTATTTAGTTCCCGCCTGACCCGTCCGGCTGGGCCGGAGTGAGAGTGGAGGTTAAAAATATAATATCCACTTTTGAGCTCATCTCATCAAGCTTGTGCTGCTACACAAACTTACTGCCTGGATGGTATAAATACAAGGTAGGAAACGATTTCATAAACGTGTCTAGTACAATCTTCAACACTTATTAACTGCTCTTATTTAAGCCTCTCAGAAAAGAAATCATAGCAGTTAGTTGTTCTGCCTCGTATAATTAAAGAGTTGTATTAATAAATTATATACAAGTTATACTTGAAGCATTTTCCTACGACTCTCTTCTCTACCTTTTAGTATTTCAGAGTTTAGAGAATAATAAAGTTAGATTGTCCAGGATCAACCTAAACTCCACTAAAGATCCAGCGTCATACGTCCTACATGCCTTGCTCTAAAAACTCTGGTCATCAACAGTCGGGGGATATTCGTACCCCTGATGATGCGCCTCGGTATACAATAGCTGCTCCACGGTTCTATGTCCTCTCCTAGTAGCTTGCTGTGGCAGATTGAAGCCATAGTAATCTTCCGTCTTGATATCTTGCCCCATGTTGATCAGTAGCTGTACCATGGCTGCATGCCCTGCGCAAACAGCCTGTGATAACGCTGTCCGGCCAAGTATATCCTTCGTCTTAGTATCCGCCCCCTTCTTAAGCAATCGCTCCGCTAAAGCTGCATCTCCTTGCTCAATAGCTAGTAATAGCGGTGTTATGCCCAAGCCGTCCCTTGTATCAACATCAGCCCTGTTATCAAGCAGTAGCTGTACCGCTGTTTCATCCACCCGTTCTTCGATAGCCTGTGATAATGCTGTCTGGCCACGGCAATTTGTCGCCTCGATATCCGCCCCCTTCTCGAGTAACAGCTGCATTGTAGCCATATTACCTTGTTCAGCAGCCAGTAATAGCGGCGTCTGACCAACCTCATCCCTCGTCTCAATGCCTAGCCCTATGTCAAGTAGTAGTTGCAAAGTATCTTTCCGCCCACTTTTAGCAAACAGTAATAGCAGCATCTGTCCAGTCCTATCTGGCTTAATATCTGCACCTTCATCAAGTAGTAGCTGCGCCATAGCTATATCTCTTCTCGTGGCAGCCCAAAACAACGGCGTGCGGCCAGATTTGTCCTTCGTCTTGATATCTGCTGCTTTGTTAAGTAGTAGCCGCATAATGGCTTCATCACCACGCCTAGCAGCTAGTAATAGTAGCGTCTGGCCGGATATGTCTTTGGTTTCAATGGCCGCACCCTTCTCGATTAACCACATCGCTACTCCCATATGCTCATTATCCAAAGCTCCTACTAGACCTACCCAACTTTCCTCGTTGATTTTATCAATATAAGCACCTTTGTGGAAAAGGATTTTTGCAATAGAGAAATAGCCTTGCTCACATGTCCAAGAGAATGGAGTGTGCTGTTTCCGTACTATGTTGAGTCTAGGTGTCAGGCCAGCTGTAACATCGGTGCCATCATAGAAGCTTGAAGAGAGGCATAACAGAGCTACGACGCTATCTTTGTTGTTTTTAGCCATGGCGGCCAGGAGTGGGTATCTGAACCTTTCTCCTGGGATATCGATGTTGGGGTCCTCTTCAAGCCTGGTTCGAATAAGACTAGAGAGTCCATTGTCTGCAAGGATATAGAGGATGTCTGCCTCCTGGGTGTATCTGGCCATTGATTTCCGAAATATGTTAAAGGCGTGAATCCAATAAGGTACATGGAATTTGTTGAGAAACTGGCGCTGGCAAATCGCACCGGCAGCAGCGTTGGAGTGGCTAAGAAGGAAAAGACTGGCATATTCTAGCAATGGATACTGCTTTAGAATGTCCTCTCGATTAATCAGAGTCGCTTCAAAACGCTGTGCATGCAGAGACTCCTTTACCTTCTGATGGTGAATGTATGCGTTACAGCATGACTTGAGTCTCTCGTGACTTCGGCTTTCCCAATCTGCTCCCAGCTCTGGCCATAACTCATGAAAGCCCTTGTCCTTGATGAGAAAATCTCGCACAGACTCGTGTATGAACTGTACTGTGGGCACCCCGGCCTTAGAGATCTCAGCTAGTCCCTTGGAAGAGCTGATGACGAATTTGTTGTAGCGGTCACTGGATTCCAGTCCATTGGTGTCCAGCATCTCGAGATCAGCTAGATCCTCTGGTGACAATTCGAACCAGAGAGCGTGGTAGTACTCTCCAGGCCTCAACGGTCGTTGTACGAAGAGAATCCAGAGGATAGAGAGAAGTAACCCGTTCATATCTTCTTGATCCCGCATCAAGAGATCTTTGAAAAGGTCGCTCAAACCACTCGGTACTTCTGCCAACCTTTTCCGAACTGCTGGGCGTCCACGGCGGTTCTCCCTATTCAGAATCCGCACCACGAGAGCAACCCAAAGGAAAATTCCGGCTGCCTTCTCGAGTATCGTTGGTTTGAGCTCTGCGATGAGAGCCGAGTTTCCAATTTGCAAATGGCTGTTGATGTAACTTTCCAAGTCTTTGGTATGGCCAGCTTGACTCTCCAGGGTCAATCGAACTCCTGTACGTATATCAAAATATGGGTAATGGCGACTAGAGAAGCAGAACTGAAGCTTAACGCCATTCTCCGTGCATTGTTCAGATATTTCTTCGAAGAATTCGATCATGTCCATGACTTGTTGCTCATCACATTCGTCCAGCGCATCGACGAAGCAAGTGCAAGATCGATTGCCAAGGAAAGAGACTGCAGCTCGAAACAGATCCTTGAGGACGTTCAAAGAATGACACGTTTTCTGATTTCGAGGAACTAAATCGTCGTCGTCTAAAGCCCGTTGGAGGTCGGGAAAGCCCTCAAGGAGCTGCAAGAGTAAGGACCGATACATGCCAGAAACTGATTTCTCCACATCATCCCCTCTAGCATTGAAGAAGAACGACGAAGTGAGAGTTTTTTGAGGTTGGTCTTTCTTCTTCATTCTTGTATAGATGAACTTCATAATGGTTGACTTGCCAACTCCTGGCTTGCCCCTGATCCACAAGAAGCCATGATGTCGTTGCCGCTTACCAGGGTCGAGCCAGTCCAGGTAATCGGGGTGACCAAGAAACCACTGGCAAGTTTTGGAATAAGCAGTTTTGATATCGGCCTTGCGAGCATGAATTTGTTGAAATTTAAGAGATTCTAACAACTGTTTTCGACGATTGATAGAATCATTTTGCTCCAACCTAACAGAACTCGCGGTGGAACAGGGCTCTCTTGTTGCATTGTAGCCTGGGGCTAGGACTTCTAGAAACTCTCTTGCATAGGCACCAGCGGTTGCAGCCGCGTACCTTTGCCATTCCTTGGACTTGTGAGAGTCTGAGTAGTCGCATATGCCTCGAATTGGGAGGCAAGGGAGGACATCCATAAGTCCCGCAGCCTCCATCTCGAAGCAGACGACATCTAATTCTCGAGCAAGGTGATCACGAACTGCGGCATCTTTCATTACCCGGTTACCTGAGGCTATCCCGCCGTGATGGATCATCGGATCCTGGTTTCTTCGCGTCTCTCGCTCCTTCAGCTGTGATTGGTCGCAATCATGACATTCAAAGGCTGAATCTCTATGCCGATACGACGCTCGAAACAGACGATCGGGTGTTCTAGGGTGACAATATTCCGCATGACTACTCATTCTTTCTTGGAGGATGGTTGGGACCCGGCTAGGTTGCAGCTCATGTCTAGCTCGTAGCGCCATGACGGCTGACCGAAGGAAAGACTCAGGAAACTTAGGAGTTGCGATCCGTTGTATTTCGCCTCCGGTCATGACCTTTTCAAGGTCATATTGCATGACCCTCGTCCCGACAACAATATCCCCAAGTCGAATATCAACCTTGCCCGGTACTCCGCCGCCAATCCCGACCACCAAGCCAAATTGGATCGATGGGAACGTACGAGTCATGTTGGTCAGTACGTTTGCTGCGTGGTTGGTTCCGTATTGTGGCGAGCAGGAAATAACAACATTGTGTTGCTCGATACTCCCTAGTGTGTAGGTATTATCGTCATTTGCACATCTGGGTAGATCTTGGTGAATCTCATCCAGCATAGCCCGAGCCGCAGCCAGCTCGGTATGCAGCGCGCATATCCAAGCCACGGTATAGCGATAGTAAGGTAGGCAAGTTTGCATGTCTAAGCGGGAAGTCTTTCGTCGCTTCGGGGGCCGAGATCGGGCTTCATCGTCGCTGTCAGGCAACTGCCTGCAAGACATATTTGCGGACCGGCAGTTGACCAATTTGAGTATCAGGGAAAGTATAGCATAAAAAGTATACCGAAATCATTTGTTTATGTACTGCGAGTATGCAAAGTCTCTTGACCTAAAGTGATGGTTTGGGTGGCGCCTTATGGTAACTAATAAGGAAGGACTAGAGATATCAGGCTGCATGTAAGAGCTTGCCAAATTCACGTGGCTATTGCACAGCCACAACATCTTCATGCAGCTCCTGATGCCAACATTACCTGCATATCTAATTTATATGTTAAAAAATTCAAGCCCGGGCCGCGAGGTGTTAAGCTCCAAGACCTGTCCTGCCAGGCAGGTTCAGTTGAAATTACGACATTAAACGGGACATCAAATAACTGATTGGTAGACCTAGATAATCAAATCAGAGCAAAATGATGATAAAAAGATATTTATCCTCATTGACCTTGCCAATAAGACAAGGCAAGTCTAACGGCAAATATTTCGTGTAAACCCAGATCTTCCTCCTACTTCGGCGATCTTGTACCAAGTTTTGATCAGTTTTGATCAGTTTTGATCCAAGACTCAGTACTATGCCAAACTGATGTGCTACAAACATATGCACTTGTGTCTATTATGTCCAGGAGTCAAGGACAGTGGAACTACATGGCCGCTTGTTCTTTTGCGTGAGTCGCATGAGAGTCACCAGAGACAAGAGGCCTATAGAGCTGCCAACTCATGCCGAACAGCATTTCTCTCAGAGTTCATTACTGTATTAAGATTCGCTTAGAACCTTCTGCGCAGTGTTTAACCTTGCCTTTTGAACTGAAAATGTATTCTTTGTTCATATAGGTCTGGGAGTGTTGAATACATGCATAACAGTTCTACAGTCGACTCATGACAGAAAAGTTGGTCTACGTCAGGTACAAAAGTCTTTCACGTCGCAACCAAAGTCTTTCATGTATGGTGCCACCGAATTTGAGTGTCGACTTTGGGTATACTATGTTGAGATACGCCGGCTTTATCTCGTCACAACTGTTTGTACATAGATCATTATCCATACCATAGAATATCCAATCAACCCAGCCCAACTGCCCACGCAACATTCCCTAGCTGTCGGATCAAGACGCATAGATTTTCGACAATAGCTGGAGCCATGTTATTTCCTCCTCCAAAGTTAGCTTGAAGAATCTCGTAAGCAGCCTCCATGCTCCCTTTGGGATTCTCGATCGAAGCCTCAGGCCCCCCATTTCTACCGCTTGGCCCACGGACAACTGGCATACCCTGTCCTAGGGTAATGTATCGCTGCACGGACATCGACTCTGGACCGTCGATATAGATCTTTTCATGATGTGAAGGTATGTCCTGTCGACCGCTAGCTCGTGTAATCACACCGTAGGTCCATAGAGCGAGTGCCGCATGATGCACTCCGACCGCGTAAAAGTTCTTTAACTGGGCCGACGGGAAAAGCTTCGCAAATCGAAGAATCTGGCCGGCGTGCCATATAGCTGCGCGAGAGTCGACACTTTCGATCCATTGCTGAAGCACAGGAAACGCCCGGTGCGCCTGCTCGTCCCCTTCCTTGCCCGCGAAAAGCTGCAGATCGTCCATGGATACGTGCAAGGCCATCATGAGTTGGTTGAGCAGAAGTCGCTCTTGTGCCGTAATCTCTGGCCAGTTCATAGTTGTGGTTTTGAAGGTCTGCAAGTCCTGAAGGAGCTGCTGACGTCGTGCATCCAGCAACGAACCGGAGCCCCCAAAAGCGTCCTGGGTATAAGATCGTACTTTGCAAGATGAGCACAGGTTTCTGTACTCTAGGATTAGAAGCCAATATGCCTGGAGATATATTGCTGAGGAAAACTGCATGTCCATACGATGCCGATTCTCTGCTAGGAGGTTCAAATCGCGGAACAGGTCGCCAACGGACGGCGCTCGTTTCACATGTCCAGCCTCTCGCCTCAAGTATGCGTGCTTCCAATCTTTGGCTGTCTTGGCGTACCAGAGCTCTTTGGATGCAGGAAGGGGGAGTGTCAGCTCGGCATATGACATGACGGGGTTTGTTAGCGCTGTCATGGACTGCTGGCTATCTCGGATGAAGCAATGGAAGACAAATCTGTCATCCTGATTAGCATCATGGTTTATGGGCTCCTAGAGGCGAATATAGTACTGACCGTTTCCATTTCTCCATCTCGACCCATGTCTTCCATTTCTGCTCCAGATTGGCACCTTCGTCGGCAGGGGTTACCGAAACCATTGGGTATGAAGACCGTTGAAACTTGCCGCGATATCGCATCATCTGCATCCTGTTAGTGAATGGTAATTATAAGTAACCTTGAGAGTGTTTGTACGGTAACTGGAATGTTGACATGGCACTCGGCAATCTCCATCTTACGCCGATTTCCACTCCAAAGGCCGGTATCTTGTCCGATAGCTATAGCTTGGATGAGACCGATGTTTAGGATTGTCTCGTTGTTTTCCTCAAACTGCGATGGTCAGCTTAGTCTTCATGAATGGTTGTACAGGTAAAGGCGTACTCGTCTGGGCATCACAATTCCTAGACAAGAGTTAGCAATCCAACGTGATAACATTTTCGTTCTGATTAAATCACATACGAACAGACTCTTGAAGAGCATAGCCGAATTTTCGTAAAGTTGGAATCGGAGTCAGTACGGCGCCAGCTGCTGCTGCTCCAGCAATCCATTCTGGCTCTTGTTCGTTAAGCTTGAAGGTCGGAAAGTGAACGAATTCCGACACCTGGTTGGTATGTGAGGTGAGAAAGACGTGCACCATGATGTCCAGGAGGTCCGCCGAAGGAAAAGATGATGAAATGCGACTCGACATTGTGTCAGGCTGGCAAGCACTCAAGACCAGAGCCAGCACGCCATCCCGAGCGGCAAAGTCTAGCTTCTGGTCGACCACCTTCCTGAGGCCCCCTTTCGAAGCCTGAGCCTGTATGTTTGCCACATCTCTTTTTGAAACCGGGAGATTTCCTTGTTCGCCGAATGCGTTGTCTTTTGCTACTGGGTCCCATCGCCAGGGAGATACGTCCCAGGCAGTAACGAGGCTCTGCCGCATTTGAGCCATGTCAGCAGAGTTATCTATTTTGGGGATTTCTTGCTGGGTCGGCACCGTATTGCTCATTCCACCAGTATTCCATTGATCTAGTAGCCCAAAATCCATATCGGATAATTCCATATTGGCGTCGTTGCAAAAGTCCAATACGGCCATGCCTTGGTTCTCTGGCATCTTGGCAGGGTCGTCATACTGCTGCTCGTATAGCACGTTCTGGAGGAAGTCGCAGAAGGGGAGCTGGTCCTGGTTCACGGAACCAGGCTCAGATTTAGAGCCGAGGTCGCCAGTGTTTGGCGTAGCCGATCGAGATTCCGGGTGCATGAGGGGGGTTTGCTGAAACAAAGAAGTCTGCTCAGAAGGAAGTTGGTGATGAGATGACGAACTAGGAACACTGGTCGGTGCGTAGCCCGTGGATACATTGATAGAATCGCTCTCATCATCAGTAGGCGAGTGAGCACGCGCGCTGGCGGACAAGTGCACCAGATTCATGGCGGCTGCGGCCCCTGCCTCTGCTGAGACGCAAGTCAAGCCGCGACGAACACATCTTTGACATGGCTTCTCTTCTTGGCACTTGACCCTTGCGGCAGCGCATGCTTTGCAGGCGTGGGTGACCCGGCCGGTGTTGAGAGAAGTGGTGGTACGCCGGCGCTTCTTAGTGTCATCGTTCTCATGGTTGGTCTCGTGACGTTTCTTCAAATCAGCGCGCGCAAATGTCTTACCACAGATTCCACAGGCAAAACGACGACCTAAGGTATGTGTCTGGACATGGCGCTGGAGGTGCTCTGGTCTTGAATAGCGCCTTCCACAGTGACCGCAGGCGTAGAGTGAAGGTCCCTTTTCGGGTTTGTTTGCGGGGGTTGCAGCACCCGCTGCATCAGTTGAAGATGAAGAGGGCGCAGGCGGAGGCGGGTATGACTGAGGGGCATAAGCTGGAGCTGGTGTTGAAGGGTTCCCGAGTTGTGAGTCTGAAAGAGAGGTATCGTAGTTGTGAGAGAGACTCGAGGAGGGGGAAGGACCGGTCATTGCGCAACTCAGAGTCGATCAGAGATAGCTCCGATCAAACATGCAATGTCCTTGGCGATGGCATCGAATTGCAAATAATTCAATTGAGTGAGTGAGTTTACACTTTAAAGTGAGGCGTTTGGAATGCGATATGAGGTTGACAAAACAAGGTTGATGATGTAGGTGTAAGTGTAAAAGGTAGGTAGTCACCGTAGGGCAGATGTGGGACGGGATTGCGTTCCGGATATAACAACGGATAATGATTCAACAGGTCAGATACTGAAGCTCGGATGAAATGATTGGCCTTTGAATGGAAAACTGTAAAAGCTTTAAAAGGGCTGACAAGGATCAATGACAAGCAAGGCAATGAAAAGAGAAAGGGTCTAAAGTGAACGATGCTAATAAATGGGGATAGATTCATCATATGATTGGGCCTGTGGATTGTAGCTGAAGCGCCTATTCCTCTTTTTGGTCAAACTCCGGCCTTCGATATCGGAGCCAATTAGCCTGCCGAGTCAAAGCTCAAACCACTATGAAGGGTTGCATATCAAATCTTGAGCGACGTCCGATTGTCGTCGTAAGCCTCTTGCCCTTTTTCAACTCTGGTCACCAAGTAGCCAGGGTCAATATGGGGATGGAATTTTCCGAACCCTAGCGACGAGATTGAGTGCATACGTACTTTGCCCCATATTCAAAGGATCCGTCATGAAACTATTACGTCTCATTCGAGATGCATACGTTGACATTGAAATTCTGCACCAACTGACTGAGTTAGACTCTTATCTGAATGCGATATGCATGTCCCAACCACAAGAGATTCGTAAGATTCGCCATCATCTGAAACGCCAACGGTGCATTCTGGCTAAGGACCTCAAGCCGACTCAGCCGTGCCAAGACCAGTCTTGATCTGGCGATGCTTCTCATGTTGTTTTGGACCTGCATACGCCTGGACTGGCCTGCTTGATGGCGTCAACGGCTTTGACGCTATTGGCGTAGAATAGATCAACCATCACCAGACGCGAATACCTCATTTTACCAGTCCGCGTCATGCATAACGGCCTTTTCCACACTTTGACTAGAAATCTCACGATGGTAGCATTCGAGTTGCCAAGCCTTGAGTTTGAGTCTGACATTGGAGCTTTACCTCGGAGCTTTAACGGAGTTCCATTTCTTTATGGACTTTGTATAACTCACCGAATTCACCACAACTGATGGGTTCTCCTGTGCGTTTGACAACACATCATATGGAGCTTAGATCTCATCATTACATCCTGCATTTGTCGGTGTGAGAATAAACTGCAAAATCTCTTTGTTGCTAGCTCCTATAAGCTACATAAACCCCAGAATGGTTTGGCTCTAATGGAGTTTCTAAGGTGACCTTCCATCATAGGGATTATTCAGCTGTGTTACCTGAAGAAGATCCTGACTCAAGCGATACCCAACAGATGATCATACCCCTAAAGATAGTGATAAACAACAGCAGATCTAAACGAGTAAGGTACAGACAAGGTTGTGTATAAGTTAACATCAAGATATCATATCACAGGTAACAAAGAGCAGCCTAACTTAGGGCTAACTTTATCCTTCCCCTAATCACAGCACATGCAGCTAGAGTACTTCGCATGCTACTCCAGCTCTGGCGGTGATGCCCAAAAGGATCGCTCAAACTACGATTCGGACGTATTGACTCGGCCATCATTACGTTCCCGAAAGCCTTCTTCCGCACCTTTGGAGCTCTCTCCATAGGAAATGCCAGGCCCAGAGTCACAGAATACAACAATGATTCTACTAATACTTATAGATGTTCAAGAAGGTTTCGATAATGGACCGAATAAATCTTGGTCTATCCTCTCGGCTAACTGATCAGCGATCAGTTATGTAGTTGTGTCCCACTGGAAATGCGCTCAAACCGACAGAGGCGATCACCGAGAGTACCCCAGTGGATGAACAAATGACGCATTTGAACGAGCGATTTCGGGCTGGAGGCACGAGGGAAAGGGTTTAAACCCTTTC
>JABEXW010000225.1:0-128385 GCA_013266185.1 Fusarium sarcochroum
GTTAAAGAATGATCCCAATTTATGCATGATATTTTATCTCTCTTTAATCTTACCTAAGTTTAAGATCCTTACTAAACTTTCCCTATATTTTGAACCCTCTCCTCAATTGCGTGCTGATTGAGCAACAGTAAAAGACCCAGGATGTAAATCGGATCCCTTTTTGTCCATTTCTTGGTGGTTTTCAACTATTGAAGAGATTTAAAAGTCACTGCTGGAAATTAAAACAATCCATAGGTCGTCTGCTAGACTATCAGGGAGTCCCTTGGTACCCTGCTGGAGCCGGTCTATACGAAGATGAGCAGCATACGAGTCCCCAACTGACGTCAAGATGTAATAAGAACCTTTGAGGATGTTACAGTATAGAGTTGTTGTGGGGACTTATGAATACTGGTAGAAAGGCGAGCTGGCGTTAAGCTGGCTGGCACCTTAAGAGTAACAGGATGTTACCAGTAGAGAGTAATGGGGGCTATATAGAATATAACAATATCAACTGCGAAATGTACGAGGTGAATAAGGATCCATGTCAATGACATCCTCGGTATACCGAAACAGGAAGGAGGATAGGTATATGTCATATACCAGGTATCAGGCCAGTATCACAAATAAACTCCATGCCGAGACAGATCATGTCGTGTATTTTCTTGGCGAAATTGCTTCAAAATAGAGTTTGCCAAGATAGTCATTGCAACGCCAGTCAAATATTCCTGGACTGATGTCTTGTTTTAGAACACGTGCGAGCATACACGGGATCCCGTCGTAACAACGCCGACCCCAGCTTGCTATATATCAGGCTCCAATTAATGGAGTAGCATAACCTAATCTTAGTTGCTATTAAGATTGTCACTTATTGATAAGGGTTATACCACGGTTTTATGACTCGGTCTCCAAAAGTGGTGCGTTGATCGCCCTGTAACCCTCTCCTAAATTCCTATTGCACCCTTCGGCTATTGTGCTTCGGCAACTGATCCCTGTGTGAGAATGGGGACCTACTGACGAATCGGTAGACAACAATTCTCGGCCGCTAGGGTCCTGGTCCCTGTCAGCTTCAATTGTTCCGGGCTGGCGATCTTCCGCGTTTCCGCTTGCTCATCATATCCACCGCGCTTTGGGCCCGTCGTTCATTTCCCCGAGCTGAATGGGGTCTCGGTACTGTACGGATACACGTTTTAGCATGACGCGTTGTAAACATCATTACATTAATTTTTGTAAATACAGTAGCCGTCCTTGCGGTCGCGATAGTTACAAGTCTAACATACATGTTTTTCCTGCCCATTTGCCCAGCAATTGCCCGTTACGTAGACAAAGAAAATTGTTAATTGAGACCCACGTCCTTACGACGGTGGACTCCTGGATATGCTTGTTCTGTTGTACCCCCAGTCATGAACCGCCGGATTCGTCGTTACATCGCGACTCTTAGTGTCCGGGGCAGCTTCCGACTGAACGCTGATCTCTTGCGCAACGACAATCCCACCGTCTCTGCCCGCTGGTTTAACATCACCGTTCACAGGTAAGATGTGCTCGTCGCTGGCCCATGCTGTTGTTTGTGGGACAGTGGAGAGGGGATGGCTGCTCGGGCCTTTTCGTCGGCTTGTGCCGAAACGACTTCCGCCCATTTCACTACTTCTAAGCTGATGACTTTGAGAAGCGGATTTGGTGGCGCGACTGAAGAGAACGCTGAGTCCGATCAGATTGGCGCCCTTGCGGAGCAGCGGTTGGATAATTGGGAGGTTTGTGACGACGATGGCGACAAAGGTTTCGCGACACGCCCACGCGCTGCCGGAGACGGCACCATTGGGTCCAGCCTAAAGAGAGGTTGATTAGTAAAAGAGAATCTTATTATGGGAGTTGTTTCGTGCTGTTCTTTGCAAAGGTTGAATCGAGGCCCTCAAACCTCATCTGGGGCCCCAACCACGTAGCATAGTATAAGGAGGAACTTTGGAACGTCCTGTACTTACTGTGAGAATCGTCACAGCTCTAATCGTCCCTGCCATCATAATAAAAAGTGCTCCGCTAAATAGCAGCATAAGAGTAAGTCTGCGTCGCAAACTAATGTTGACACCCCAGAGAAGCTGTATATCGAGTCAGATGGCGTTGAGCCGTTCGGGACGGCTCACTTACAGGCAAAGGAATAGAAAGCAGGTAGATATCTGTCAGAATATTGGGAATAACCACTACCAGCACATATACTGGCGAATTTGTTGGCTGGCAAAGGGCTCCAGGGTCTGGCGTGACCTGCCAGAAGTGATGGAAAGGTTGACATGATAGAAGAAGTGTGAGGGCGACGGCCGCGTAGGTGACTCCAAGGATAACGTATGCAAGTATTACTCGAGTCTTGAGGTGAGCCAGTCCAGAACTGTGAAAAAGTCAGCATCGACATCTTTGAGATATAGAGCCACCACGTACGTAAGACGACCGTAAAAGGCCGTGACGCAGAACTTGAGCGACCACAAGATACAGGCATAAAAGGACCAGCCAATGATCTGTATCTTGGACCCCCATACACGATTGAAGTGTTCTTGTCCATGTATATCGATGTCTGCGCGCTCTTCATCCGTCATATAACTGTTGGTGAGACCTTGAAATTTCGCGCCGACTAGATATGCTGCTATCGTCTCTGCAGTAAACACGAGCTAAAAACAAAGACATCTGTCAGTGAACTTCCATGCATACACTAGAATGCTGACAGCTGTCAGAAACCATGCACCTGTTGGTGTTGTTGGGACCTAACAACCAACAGGTGGGTTTGCAGCTGCTAAAGATTCTTGGCAACTCACCCCCGTAAACGGCATCAGATAATCGTCGAGCTGCCATCCTCCAGGCCCTACTTGTCGCCATCGTACTCCGATTCGAGTGCCGATGGTGATGAGCCCTAGAGAGAGCAATATGAACTGTTCTTCGATGCCCATCTCCACATGTAAGACGAAGGAATGTTAGTTGACCCGAGGGTTTGGAACTGGATCGGTGAAAAAGAAAGCAAAGACTTCAAAGGACGGAGTAGAAGAGAGACATGAAGGAATTAAAGATGTGGACCGGTGCATGGGATAAATTAATTATTCTGCATGCGAGCTGAGCTCACAGACCAAGTCAACTTATCGCGTCTCCCTCTGACGGAACCACACCGAAGGCCGGTAAGACACACTATTTCACACGTGCTTGACGTGAACTACAGCCGTAGAGTTACATTCCCCTCAGCCGTCAGCCTCTGCAGCAACTACCGCTAGATTATAGAATCCTCTAAAGAAACCGTTAGTGTTTCATTCCCACCTCGTTCTGGAATGGCCTCTTGCGTCCTACGAGTCAAGCCAAGACCTCGAATTTGCGGCTCCGGTAAGCCCCCTGCAGATCGCGCATGACGTGCCACCTCTCTGCCGCCTCTTGACTGTGTGGAGGCTATCTAGATGGGGCATGATCGCCACAACTAAGTTTATGCAGAATCCAGGGGACGGTTGGATCTTCAAGAAGGGTCCGCGACGAAGTGGAGAGAGACTATTCTTTCCAAGGCAGTCAACTCCGGCTGAAGCTGGGGTCTTGAGCTAGGGACACCTGGAGAGGGAAATCAGCAGGACGAGTCGAGTAATTGTGGTGATTGCTAGGGGCCTGAAGAGTGGATTTCTAACCCGTTCTCAGAAACTAGCTTGCGCAATTGCGGAGCTGGTAATTGGAAACAAAGATCTTAACTATTTCCGTAGATAGCTTATTTTTCATGAACTTCCCTGCCCTTGCTTAGAAGAGGGGAATACCCTTGAAACATGCATGAGAAAATGGCCTGGACTATCTGGAACCCTTGCCGCTTCCGCGTGCAACGGTCTGTTGGTTCTAACCTAGTTCAATGTTGGTTCGCGAGCCACCAGTACAGTGGCATTTATGTTTCCAAGGACAAGGCCAAGCCGTTGATACTGAGCATGTTTTGTCCTGTTTTCAGACCATGTACAGTATGAGACACCTAACCAACGTTGCACTAACTGCCTTAGCGACTGGAGCTAGCTAAACCCAACGGTGAACTGAGCTGCACAGGAGGTTCTTTAGCGTGTTCCTCGGTACATTATTACAGTACTTATATCCTTTTTGACCCTTTCCCCTCTTCTCCTTCCTCTCTCGACTTCAGGTTGTATTTCTAGCAGCGTCTTCTCGACACATCCCGTCGATCCTCATCTTCCCAGACTATACCCGAGGTTGTTGTGACACTCCAACCTTGAACTTGCCACTTTTCAATTGAGCCTTTTTACAATTAATTATCAAGAAACAAGCACAAATGGCGTCAACGTACGATTTTGTTGTCGTGGGAGGTACGTGCTCACCCGCGATAACCGCACTCAGTCCATGACTCGAACCCCTGTTGCCCCTACGCAATCTAGCAACTCACCAGTAATCACTACCGATACTAACGCGTTCCACTTTGTCACAGGTGGTCCAGCTGGTAGTGCCGTTGCGGCTGGACTTGCTCACTCCGCTATGAAGCCCAGCGTCTTGCTTCTTGAAGCTGGAGGCGCAAACGAGGACCGCAATCTGCGTGTCGATGGTCAGCGATGGATTACTTTCCTTAATAAGGATATGAACTATGGCTATAAGACTACACCCCAGGAATATGCTGATAACCGCGAGCTGGATTACTCGCGTGGCAAGGGACTCGGTGGTTCTAGTGCCATTAACTTTGGTGTTTATACCGTCGGCGCGCGTGACGATTACGAAGAATGGTCGCGCATCGTTGGCGATGAAGCATACCGTTGGGATAAAATCCACGCGCGCTTCAAGAGCCTAGAGACCTTCCACGGTGCCCTTCCCGAGGGTATCGACGCCAAATATGCGGCCCCCAAGGCTGCAGATCACGGAAGCTCCGGTAAGCTTCACGTCGGATACGCCAGCGAGTGGGAGAAGGATCTTCCTCCAGTGCTCGACCTCTTTGAGAATGCTGGGTTCCCTCTTAACCCTGACCACAACTCAGGAAACCCTCTGGGCATGTCGGTTTTGATTAATTCGAGCAACAAGGGACGTCGCTCTACGGCTAACGACCTGTTATCGCCCACGCCTGAGAATCTGACTGTTTTGACGGATTCGCCTGTTCAGAAGGTCATTCTGGAGGGTACCAAGGCTGTTGGTGTAGAGGTTAACGGCAAGCAATGTGAGTTATCTCCCCTCATCTCCACTGGCTCCCTATTCTAGCAATTCAGAGCAGTCTGTGGGATGATCAAGTTCCTAACCACCTTAAGAAATGGTGAGCTGACACATCTACAGATCTGGCTTCAAAGGAAGTAGTCCTGTCTGCAGGCGCTCTCGACACCCCCAAGATTCTCATGCACTCTGGTATCGGTCCTAAGAACCAGCTTGAGCAATTCAGTCTCCCCGTTGTAAAGGATGTGCCACGCGTTGGTCAAGGTCTTCGTGACCACATGTTCACTCCTCTCGTCTACACACGTAAGGAGGGCGACACAGCGCGAGCACCCTTCTACGGCGACCAAAAGGTCATGGACGACGCTCTTGAGCAATGGCGTCGTGATGGCACAGGTCCTTGGACCAAGTTTGCTTGCGAACTGGGCATTGGTTGGTTCAAGCTTGATAAGCTGACCAAGTCCGAGGAGTTCAAGGCTCTTCCTGCTGAGCAGCAAGCCTACTTGACAAAGGAGACGGTGCCACACTACGAGATCCTCACTCACTTCCCTATCCACTGGTTCATCCCCCAATTCCCACCATTAAGTCTGAACTACTCATGCATCCTCGTATTCTACTACAATGCCCAGAGTCGAGGAGAGGTTACGCTGCAATCAGCTGATCCTAACGTACCTCTTAAGTTCGACCCCAAGTTCCTCGGCTCAGCCTTTGACCGCCGCGCGGCGATTGAGTCTCTTCGAGATGCATTCCGTCTTGTTAAGTCCGAGGGCTACGCCAAGGATAACGTGGCTATGCTTGCCGGACCTCAGGGCGACTCGGATGAGGAGCTTCTCGCTCACTGGCGATCAACTATCTCTTCGAGCTGGCACATGACTGGTACGACAAAGATGGGCAAGAAGGGAGACGCTGATGCTGTAGTTGACAGCGACTTTAAGGTGATTGGCATCGATAACTTGCGCATCGCTGATATGGGTGTTGTGCCTGTCCTGGCTAGTTGCCATATCCAGTCTGTGGCTTATGTGACTGGTATGACGGCAGCTGAGAAGCTTATTGCAGAATACAACCTCGCATAGATAAGGAGCACAAGTCAAAAGGTCCCGAAGGAAGGGAAGCTTATAACGACAACCACGCATAGCGTAGCGTTAAATTTATAGTCTATTTGCCCAAACACGTAAAATGCATATTCTCTACGCACAATCATACAAGCACTCCGTCTTGACAAACATGGGGCGTACCTCGACATCGAAATAACGAAGGGCATCTTCTCTTTCGCGAGAATTCAAGTAGATAAAGTCTTCGTCATCCCAGGCTTCGATATCAATCTGATGACCCTTAAAGTCTCCCTTTCGATGATTGACCTCTTTGAAGTTATTGGCGGCAAACCACGCATGCTCCGTTCTCTGTTCCCACTCATGCCACTGCTGAATATCGTTTGAGCCACCATCGCCAGCGTCCGGGTCACTGTAGTCAAATAGGTTGTACTCCACGTCCAAGAATATTTCGGGCCATTCCTTCTGTAGCTTCTTGAGGGGCTCTTCCCAGTGATGGTCGTAGGCGAACCAGCTACCATCCCAGAAAACAAACTTAATAGTTCCGATGGATGGGAGTTCTGATTTGAGGTCGAGAAGTTCTCCAATGAGTCTCTTGGCGAATGCATCACCGCCGTCTCCTTCCCAGAACTCGTATGGCTCTTTTGGTTCTCCGTCCTCGTCAAGTGATGAGTCCGCGTAAAGGGATTTAGTCGTCTGGCACATTTCGATGGTGAGCGTCTTGGATCGTTGTTTCATCATGCGTGAGCATTCGGTGACATGAGGCGTGAACTTCCAATTGCCAATGGTATATCGGGATGGTTCCTGGAGAGGAATGACCATAGCATGGTTTTTGTACAAGCGAGGCTGGAGTTCTCTGGATATAGTCTCGTCCACGTAGAGAAGGGGCAAGCTCTCTGGAGTATAGGCCGACTTGGATGTGAGAGCGTTGGTGAATTCTACGTCCTCTAAGGCGTAATCGTAGATCATGTCTCTGATCTCCGTGGGTAGGCTGAGGAACGAAGTTTGGGGTGTCATGATGATAAAAGAAGTGAGTTAAGCTCTAAAGGCTTTGGATTATATTCGTTTTTAGAGATGATTATAGTTTGGATGCCGTTTTAGAGTTAAAGGTAGGTTTTATATCACGACAGAGATCCACTATTGTACTGTAGCTGAAATTCACGGCTTACGTGAGTGGATATTCTGCCTGGTAAATGCGCGCTGTTTGGCGGAAATAAACCAATTAAGATCAAGATTCTAGGCAGAACCGGAAGATAATTATCCCTTCAAGTGTTATAACCCTCCGCTAGGGTCAAGAGAGGGATAGTTATCAAGTTGAGTTAAGCAGAGCTGCTTCTATAAAGCTATTATACTCTTGCTATTAATTAACCACTACAAAACCCATTAGGTTACATCCAGCAGAGGTAGCATATATACACCGATGTGACAGCCTCTTTGGAGTCTATCTTTATAGAGACTCTATAACCTTTTTTGGGGAGATACCTATTACCAGCGCTTCGATTAATTCAAGTCATCTCAATTCAAGCTCAATTCAAGCTCAATTCAAATCGAGGATTCAGGTGATCAATTCAATCCAATCTAACCCCTCAATTAATTAGACTGAATCAAGATTTTATTTGTAGTATATTCCTTTTTATTTTTAAACTTGTAGCCGAAGCAATGTTTTGAGCCTAGCCGGGGAAAAGTTCTTAGCCGAAGTTCGATTGGACAGAGTACGATATCATGCATCTGACCTTCTCTTGCTGACAGATCGGCTTCATCTTTCTTACTTCTCTTGCCTCGTAGACTCTATCTACAAACTCTTCGCTCTCGCAGCCACAATGTCGAAGCAGGCTTCAGATGCCTTCAACTCCTCAACACGCGTTCTGGTGACGGGCGGAAGCGGATTTCTCGGAGGCCACATCGTGCGACAGCTGCTCGATGATGCGGCCATAACTGTCGCTATCGTCAGCCGTCATCCGAAGCTTCCAGCTGACATTACCCACCACTCTCGGATCTCTATCCATGCCGCAGACGTCTCAGTCCCAGCCCAAATCAACGCAGTCTTTGAAGCAGTTAAACCGCACGCGATTATCCACACCGCCTCGCCAACTTACCTCGACACCACTACCGCCTTAGTAAAGGCCAACATTGATGGAACCAGAGCATTACTCCAGGCATCTAAAGAATGCTCTGACACGAGGGCATTCGTTTTCACCTCGTCCCACACCGCCGTCGTACCCACACAGAAGCCCTTATCCGAAGATGATGCCGAGCTCTACACCGAGACCAATTCCCCCAACGCCTACGCTATGTCAAAGGCTGTAGCTGAGAGGATAGTGATAGCTGCAAACTCGTCTGAGCTTCGCACTTCGGCGATCCGGATGCCTAGCATTTGGGGACAGAACGATCCCAACTTCGTTCCACAACTGGTCGCAAGTATCCGAAAAAAGGAGCATAAAATGCAAGTTGGGAGCAACACCAAGCTTTTTGAGTTCCTTTACATCGATAAAGCTGCCGAGGCTCATATCCTTGCCATGCGGAGTCTCCTGGATCCCGAGTCCTCTGGTGCTGCGGGGGAAGCATTCTTTATTTCAGACGGCAAACCGTATCCTTTCTTTGACTTCAGTCGAAAGTTCTATGCTGCTGGCGGCCATCCTGTGGCCCCAGAAGAGGTTACGACTATACCGTTGGGTGCAATGCAAGTAATGGCATCAACAGTCGAGTGGGCCTATTGGGTCTTTACACTAGGTTATATGAAGCCAACGCTACGCAGGGTTAGTATCGATCAGCTTGATACGGGGTGTTGCTGGTCGTTGGAGAAGGCAAAGAAAACATTGGGATACGAGCCAGTTGCTGACCAGGATGACGCTATCAAAGAGACGATGGCTTGGGCCATGGCCAACTTGTGATCTAAATTAGATTTGAAGTGGCCTTATTGCGGGTAGTTACAGAAGGTGTATGATGTGACCTCTTATTCATCTGTTTTTTATCGTCGAGTATTTTAAATATAAACTCGGTTCTAATTCAGGTTCAACTTTATCAATCAAAAACGTAAGCAAGCCTGATTAATACAATACAGCTAATATACTAAACTTAAATCTCTGAAAGAAGAATCTACATTTTTTAATCCTCCTTTTCATTTTAATGAATAGATAGATCTATCCGCTCTATAACATTTAGTTAATCTACCTTTAACTTCTAATCTTATACCTGCCATATTTTTATATCCAATAGAATCATAAATAGTATTATGGATGGAGCTCCGCGCTTCTTTATTAGCATTGCTGTTTCGCTGCACTTAGGCAAACTATGTATTGCTCCGGCGGCTACGCCGCCACATCCACAGCGAGAGACCAAGGTTGAACTGTATGATATCATATTCCAGGGGTGGAACCAATAATTCCAAAATCCATACCAAAGACCCAAGTCGCCAAACTAATGACGCGGATTTCAACGAGCCTTATCCCTTTGTAGGGGCTAAGGCATAACGAGTGCCTGATCAAATCATGATGCATATTCGTCCAATCGGATTTACAGATCAAGCCTTAGTCAAGCAATCCGTGCTGTTAGGGCTACCCGGATTATCTCATGCCGATGCACTACACCCCATCTGCCTTAGCACCTTTAACGGAACAACCTGCACTCTCGCATTCTCTCGCCCATCATTGGTTGATAAGTAGGACCATAAGGACTCTCGGGTAGTGTCAGAGGCCGAATTTTCGTATTTCTTGCTTCGGGGTGGAAATGATCGGGGTGGAAAGGACTTAACTCCGGGGTTTCTTGCTATCCAAGACATAGAAGTTGGTTGTGTGTTTACCAAGAATTAATATTTAAAGGCTGGTATATTCGTGCTATATCCATCCTCATCACAGCACGAAACTTCACCACCACAGTAAAGAATTCCACCTCAATTATATACCTACCCAAGTCATCTATACATCAAACATGACTACACAAAAGACTGATCCTTTCAACCCTTCCAAGGATATCCCCTCTCTCACCAACAAAGTCATTCTTATCACCGGCGCAAACACAGGTCTTGGCAAAGCCACCGCTATTGAGCTGGCCAAGCACTCTCCTGCTCATGTATACTTGACCTCACGCAACTCAACCAAGGGGAATACCGCCCTGGATGAAGTCAAACTTGCAGCAAGCGAGGGTACCAAAGCATCTTTGCTGGAGTTGGACTTGACAAACTTTGCGAGCATCAAGGCTGCAGCCGCAGAGTTTCTCAAGCGTGAGGACAAACTCGATGTCTTGTTACTCAATGCAGCTGTGATGGGCGCCCCACCTAGCCTAACGAAGGATGGATATGAAATGCACATTGGAACCAACCATCTCGGACATGCGCTTCTGCTGAAGCTCCTCAAGCCAGCCCTCGAAAAGTCACCAGATGCTCGGGTCGTGCATCTCAGCTCTACTGGCTTTCGTCACGTTGGGCCGGCGGGTATCGAGTTCGAGACTCTCAAGTCTGCGAAAAGCGAGACGTCGTTGCCGTTGAGATATGCACAGAGCAAGCTAGCATGTTTACTTTACGCAAGGGAAACAGCAAAGCGATACACCGGGTTCAAAAACATCGCCATTAACCCTGGTGAGGTTGACACTGATTTGTTCACTCGAGAGGCGGGAGATGATCATATGAGACATCTGCAGGAGCATGTTGTGGGCACACTGGTTGTTCCGATCTCGGAGGGCGTCAAGAATCATCTTTGGGCAGTCACCACTCCGGAGATTGAAAACGGCGAATTTTATGAGCCCGTTGGTAAGACTGGTGGACTGGAGGGACACGGTTTGGATGATGAGATGGCTAAAAAGCTGTGGGAATGGACTGAAGAACAGCTGAATGATCAGAGCCTTTGACTTGAGACAGCGGAGAGCTAGAGATCTATACAGGCCTTCTGCACATGGTTACTCGAATATTGTCATTCATTCTTTAATCTTAGACATTTTATACAGGATAACTGTCGACGAGCTCTTTGAAGTGTTGAGGCCTGACTGGCTTGCTCAAAGTCGTATCCATACCATATTTGTCCTTCAATCTCTGCTCCTCAGATTCTAGACCGATGAATTGCGCAGTCATTCCTACAATGATAGCTGGTAGCAGGCCGTTCTCCTTCTCGTATTGCCTTATGAGGGTAGAAGCCTTCAGACCATCCATGACCGGCATTGAGGTGTCCATCAGAATAAGCCTGCATCGCTCGGGATTCGCCTTGTACATGTCGAGGGCCTGTTGTCCGTTCCACGCGGCGTGGTAATTGAGTTCCATCCTGCCGAACATTATGCCTAATATCTTTTGGTTGACCGTGTTATCTTCGGCTACGAGATACTTGGCGTCTTCAGGTGAGTTTTGGAAAGTCTGTGTTGGCTTCGGCGCCTCCGTGGAGGCATTTGCCTGGACTGTGTTGTCGTTTTGCGGCTTTTCGGTCTCACTCATCTTGGCTGCTTTGGAGACTATAGGTCCATGACCATGTAAGTATTCTTCTTTTCGAAAGTCCGGTGTGATTTGACTGACAATTAGGTATTTGACTGTTGTGTGAGAATTTCGGTGGCTTTGATAAGTTACCGCTTGATGATGAGGGTGAGAATGAGAATGGGGCGATGAATTGAGTTGAGGCCTCTTTAACTGGGATCAAAAGTTGACTAAGCGGTCGTGGAGCTGATGGACATCTGTGCTCGCAACCCAACCACTCTGATTGCCGATCCTAGGACTCCGTGGGTCCTAGGGGAAATTATTACCAGTAAAGCCGGATTCTTCGTTTTATTTGTCTATATCTTATTCAAGGTTGGATCAAGTCCTACAATTCACTTACACTTAGATGGGTCTCTGCCGCGACAAGCTTGGCGTTTGGTGATAGTAGCGCTAAGTTATGATAATAGTTCCTATCATTTTACCGCCAAGATTTAAATACTTATGCAAATATATGCCTTGGATCTTAAGTGAGATTTTCGAGTGACCTACGCATGGAATATCATTCGAAAATGTCTAATGCTGATGGATGTTGGCGTAAGCTTCGACACCAAAGGGCGCAGTCCTACGATCATCAAGGACTCTTACGCTAGCCACCAACACAGCCTACCCATCATTTAAATACCAAGGCTCACCTCAGAATCGCGACTCCATCAAAGACTCCTTCAATCTCCAGTTATTATGAAACATCCCCATACTTTTACGCTCTTCCCAAATCTCCCACCAGAGCTACGTAACCAGATCTGGCATCAAGCACTACCGGAGCTCAGCCAGCCGGGTCTATTTAGTTATCATAGAAAGGGATGCTGGCAGCCCAAATGGCTTACCCCGGAAGACTGGGATTATTATCCAGGAGATTATGATAATATTCGCTTCGAGTTCCGCCACGATTTGATAACCATGCCAGTCGAAATGCCACTATTCTTCGTGAATTGCGAGGCACGCGATATTGCGTTACCCTGGATTCGCGATAACGACATTGAGATACGCTTCAGTGAAGATAGACTTCACTTTATCCGCCGACTTGACAGCGAGTTGGATGCTCTGTATCTTCCAATGGAGAAGATGCTAGATTTCGACATGGAGCCCGTCGATCGCATGTTTGAGCCTGACCTGATTGAACGAATGCTCAGCGAGATCACGCATCTCAGACATTTCGCCATGTCGGAAGAATTCTTCCACACTGAAGAGATATTGCCCGAGGCGTGGGGATCGTTCGGTATTCGCGTGCTATACGTGATAGTCGGAACGCAGCCGGATGTGCAAGGACAATGGGAGCTTGAGGAGGGGGAGGGAAAATCTGTTGTATGGAATATCGAGAGCCGAAAGTTCGAGCTGGAAAATGGGGTTAGTATTTGTGACGAGATTTTATATCAACTGATACTGGAGGACAAAAAGGGAATTGGTAAAGCTCTCGTTGATCATCATTTGGCCGACAAACCTTTGGAGATTCGACCGGTCAAGGCTGTAAGAAAGTGAAGACACATAGAGATAAAGAACAGTGCTTTCTTCGCCTTATTCTGATGATAATATGTTTCATAATTGATTTCCTTCAAGATTGATCTATGCACTCTGTTCATCCTTAAACCGCTGAGCCCCAGCCTTGAGGATCATTTGGAACAGCTCAATATCCTTTCGCGAATCAGTTGCACTGGTCTTTGGTGTCTTTCCCTCGACAACACAATCATACAGTTCCTTCATTTCGAGCGTGTATGGGTCCTCATACGTCTTCCTGATAATACGTTCCTGAAACCCTCCCTCCCCAATCTTCTCCCGGATAGTCATCGTGACAGGCAGACCCTTGATGTAAGGTGAATCGTAGTTGACGCGAACGATCTTGTTGGGTGAGTAGACTTCGATATGTGCATCAAATTGAGGTACACCACTAAGACCCGACTCGTACGAAACGGGGAAGTCGTCGTATTGGAACAAGACACTGAAGATGCCAGGAAGAGTCAAGACAGCGCCCGCGACACTTTTCGGCATGCCTAGAATTTCTCGCATTGCTGACAGATCGTGAGTTCCAAGACTGCATCGGGTTAGTTAGCACTGGCATCCTTCTAACGTGATAAGATTATTGTAACTCACGCTCCCAGAACTCGCAGCATTCGTTTCGATTTGGGTGTATTTGGCACGTCAAACTCTTTGCCAAGAGCTTGTTCATAGATATCCGACTCACGACGAAGTCTGTCCTCGCCATCCGCCTCGGAAAAGTCGTCGAACCTTTGCGGAAATGTGCCAGACTGATCGACGCAGGTAGAATTAGGTCCGATGATGTCCCTAACACGTGCGTATTGGATTTGATCCATTCCCCCGACTTCTTTCACCGCGTCGATAAAAGCTGTCGCATAACGACGCATCGTTCCAACGAAGACCTTTCCCTTTGACGTACTCTCTGCCTCCACAAGTCTGTCCAAGTCTCGGAAGCAAAGAGCTGCAGGCTTCTCAATAAGACAGTATTTGTCATTTTGAAGAGCGAGTATGCCATGTTCGACGTGGTACGCATCAGCGTTGGCAATTAGGACCACATCAACATCTGGCGATGAACAGAGTTCTTTTGGATCAATGGTTGTCTTTGGGGAGCCACCCTGAACTTTGGTGGAACAGTATGCTAATGCTTGTTTGGAGATGTCGCAGAGGTAGGTTGTCCGGAATTTGTGTGAGAGGAAGTTGATGTTGGGAATATGGGCGACTTGGGAGATTTCGCCACAGCCAATGATACCCACGCGAAGTATGCGTGAGTCCGACTCACGACCCTCAGTTGGTACGCTTCCCATGGTGATGGAGTGAAAGGGGATGGAATTGACAGTCCAAGATGGTTTCCTGGGCTCGAGTTACACAGCTTGGCTCTAGAAGGCTTAGGAAGAAGGAAAAATTGAACGAACAAGCACAAATGAGAGGATGAAAGGTAACAGAAACAGGACTTATTTATCCACGTTCCTCAAGATTACCCATTCCTCCTCTTGTTTGATCAACCTCATTCCCGAGTCGGAGAGCCGGCCTTGTTTGTTGTCTCCACATACCGCTACTCCCCGACGCTAAATACGTCTCCGATACTCCGCGACTCCGCGAACATGGATCCATCACTCGGTCCTCCTGATGCAACCACACTTTTCTGCTTCCCCACGGGGTCTTGTGAAGTTTGCTCGGCTAGCGGAAGTTGGGGTACGGACCAAGAGTCTGGATCATCCTCAAGATCGTCCGCGATATCTCGATGAGTTATAACCCCGTCTCGCCGACCTCTTTGATCCATCAGCGACAAACTCAGGTCAACTCATCGAGTCTTCAATCTATTGTACTCTTTTACCATTTTTGGCAGCCACCGACTTCCTACCACTCTCTGAGACTCCGAGGCAATGGGTATCTTCTCACGCAAGAAAGAAGCCGAATTGGCAGTTGGTACAGAACTCTCACGAGTGAGCAAACTCTTTTTGCAAGCCCTATCAATCAGGATTTCATACTAACGACGTGGCTCTATAGGTCCTGCCTCAAGACCCGAAACCGTGGTATAGAACCTGGCATCTTGTAAAGCTCAATCTATGCCTTCTGGTCCCTTTATTCTCGGCCTCCTCCGTTGGCTACGATGGTATGCCCCCCCCCTGCATTCAGCCTGACGCTTCGCTATCGATATTGATACTTATGGGTGGCAGGTTCGATGATGAATGGTTTGCAGACTCTGCCGCAATGGCGCGAATACTTTGACAATCCAGAGGGAGCCTTGCTGGGTCTCATGAACTCTGTGTATCCCCTTGGCAAAGTAGTCTCCCTGTTCGTGGTGTCGTACATATGCGATCGCTCGGGACGCAAATTACCGTTGCTCATTGGTCTCATCACTTGTGTCGGTTTTGCAACTCTTCAAGGTCTATCTCAGAACCTACACAGTTTCGTTGTTTCTAGAGCTCTACTTGGCTTTTTCACCAGTTTTATCAGTCAGCCAAGTCCCATTATCATCACCGAACTGGCATATCCAACCCAACGAGGAAAGATCACTGCTTTGTATAACACTTTCTTTGTAAGTTCTTGGCCAGCCGGTGACTTCATCATATGTTCTAACGATATTTGTTTTGCGAAACAGTACTTCGGTTCGATTTTTGCTGCTTGGTGCACATATGGAACTTTCAAGATGCAATCGACTTGGAGTTGGAGAATCCCTTCTCTTTTACAGGGCGCTTTACCCGTCTTGCAGCTTTTGGGCTGGTACTTTCTCCCGGAATCACCAAGGTATGCATCTTGTGTCATTTCAGAAACCTTTGTGATGCTGATCTTTACTTGCACAGATGGCTTATTTCCAAGGGCCGCAAGGAAGAAGCTCGTAAAATCCTCGCCGACTATCATGCAGGCGGTGACATGGACTCTCCCCTTGTGAACTTCGAGATGCAAGAAATCGAACAGGTTCTTACTGAAGAGGCCGATTCTATCTCGGCCACGTCATGGTTTGAGCTTGTGCGCACACCAGCTAACCGCAAGCGTACTCTGATTGCTGTCATCGTCGGTTGGTTCGCTCAATGGAACGGCGTTGGAGTCGTGAGCTACTATCTTACCCTCGTTCTCAACACCATTGGTATCACGAAAGTCAAGGACCAAACCCTTATCAATGGTCTTCTGCAAATCTTCAATTGGTTGGCGTCTACCTTCCTGGGGGCGCTGATGGTTGACCGCCTAGGCCGACGTACCTTGTTCCTGCTATCCACGGCTGGTATGATGGTAGCTTATGTTGTCTGGACTGGCCTTACTGCGCATTTTGTAGAAAGCCATGATCAGTCAACAGGGCGTGCTGTGGTTGCTTTCATCTTCATTTACTATCTTTTCTACGACATCGCCTAGACGCCCCTTCTACAAGCATACCCTGTGGAAATCTTTCCTTATACCCTCCGAGGTCGCGGTCTCTCTATCACATATATCTCTTCCTTCACCGGTCTTATCCTCGGCAATCAGGTTAACCCAATCGCCATGAAGGCTATTGCTTGGAAGTACTATATCGTCTTCTGTTGTATTCTGGCGGTTTTGTTCGTCATTATCTAGCTCTTGTTCCCTGAAACTAAGGGCCACACGCTGGAGGAGATCCGGGACTTGTTTGAGGGCAAAGAAGATAGTCGCGACAAGCTGGTCAAAGTTGAGTCTGGATTGGGCGAGGAGAAGTCTGGGCAGAAGGGTGGTGATGCCAGGTAGATTGAGGTTGCTGCTTGAAGGATTTACTTGAGTGGTACATGGTCGTTGCTTGAGTCTGTGGTGACGACGTCGGATATGGACACAAGCACTTTGCTCGTGGAGCACGGGTAGCTAGTTTACTTCAGTATATGTTGATTTACGAAAGTCTTATAGAGACCAGTAGAAAGATCTTACTTGCAGACAATTTTGAGAGGACTTATTTCGTGCCTATGTTTCCAGTTCAAGGTTGGTTAATGCGGTCCTACACAAATCTGGCCCATCTATTCCTCGTGTTCCTCTTTGATCGTCTCTCATCATGCCGGTTGTTCCTTTAATGCATGATATCCTCCGCATGCCACAGGATCTGATAGCGCAGAGCTACTTAGTTCAGCTCTAACCCCACAGCCCAAAGTTGTGGAGAGACGCACAAGCATGGTACCATCACAGATCATTAGTGAACCCGGGAATGCGGACAAACAATCTTATCATCAAGGCTAGTAAAAGCGCCAATGTCTTGGCAGATGGAAAGCGAACATGTTATTACCAGCCCCGTTTTGGTTCTGATATCCATGATCCATCTCCTGTGGTCGGGGAATAGCGGAGGCCCACTAACCAGCATTTACTCCATCTCGGATTTCTTTAACCGGGGTCCATGGATGAAGCCAATTCCGTCTCTTGTTTTTATCTCTGTGATTTCCGTTTCTTTTTATTCTATTATCACTATCACCGTACCGTATTTTGTGGAATCACGATCCCGAATCACTTCCTCGACCCCTCCTCTGCAACACCATGTCTCAATCAAAGCCAACCCTACGATGGGGCATCATCGGCACAGGCTTGATATCCTCTTGGTTCGTTCACGATCTTTCGCTCGAGCGCGACAACGCCCAAGCAACACACCATATCCAAGCCATTGGCTCATCGTCGGTCGAAAAGGGAACAAAATTCGTCGAGACGCATCTCCCCGACCAAGCCCAGCCTCCTACCATCTACGGTAGTTACGAAGAAACATACCAGGACTCAAACGTCGACATTATCTATCTCGGAACCCCACACGGCTTCCATAAGAAGAACTGCCTAGACGCAATTGCTCACGGCAAGCATGTTCTGTGCGAGAAGGCTTTTACACTGAACGCAAGAGAGGCGAAGGAAGTTTTCGAGGCAGCTAAAAAGAAGGGCGTGTTTATCATGGAGGCCATGTGGACGCGATTCTTCCCGCTGGTCAAGACTCTACAAAAGATCATCCATCAGGACAAGGCTATTGGAGATGTTGTCCGTGTATTCGCCGATTTCGCCATGAACCAGCGTCTTGAGTCCTTGGGCCCAGATTCACGATTGAAGAACCCTGCTCTTGGTGCCGGTACTTTATTGGATATTGGTATCTACAGCTTGACGTGGGGTCTACTGAGTCTCGACGCAGAAATTGGCGAGAAAGCCACCGCACCTAAGATCTCTGCTACTCAAACCCTCGTTGACGGTGTTGATGTGGGCACGTCCATACTTCTGCTGTATCCCGATGGGAAGCAGGGAATTCTCACATCGAATGCAAGCGTCAAGACTCCTTGGCCATTCTGTCGTATCGAAGGTACCAAGGGACATATCGTGGTCGAGGGCTTCGCAGGGTCTGCGCCATCGTTCTTTACTGTATATCAAGGCCAAGAAACAGAAGGAAAGAAGTATGAGTTCGATCGGCCGGGCAAAGGATTTTACTGGGAGGCTGATGCGGTAGCTCTTGATATCGCTGCCGGCAAGGTAGAGAGCGATGTTATGCCGTGGGCCGAGACTGTCCGGGTCTTGGAGATTCTGGATGAAGTGAGGAGACAGGGTGGTGCGAAATTTCCTCAAGATTAAGACGATGACATAGAGGCCTAATGCCAACTTGCATCTGGAACTATCAATATTAGACAGATGACATCAAACATCTACGTGTCTAAGAGATGAAGCCACTTTCTGTTAGTGATGTGCGTGCTAAAGAGCCCCAAGTCAGACGAGACCAAAAGACTGGGTACTGGGTTGACAGGCTGCACAGCATTAGACCGATCACATGATACCTTGAGTTCGTCGATGAATGATCAATAAAACAATGTTTCTCCACTGGCCCCGACGCTACTTGGAAGAACAGGGTTCATTTAGCTTCGTCCTCGCTAAAGTATTTCCCCGCATCTTAACATCATGATCTCCGATACTCCGCGAGACCATGAACTAACCCTAGCGCAGCCCACCCCAGATAAAACATCCGCTACTCCCCGACATCTTGCCCCCGACCTTGCCACACCTCATCTCTGACCATTCAGATCCACTATGTTCAACTACGGTGGTGCAGGCCCTGCATTGCAGGCTGGCACCGAGAGTAACGGCGGCCAGGGTTACGGTAACAAGAGACAACGAACAGCAGCCATGTATCACCGGAAACGTGCCGTGACCGCTTGTCAATCTTGCCGATTGAGAAAGACCAAATGCGATAATGTTCGTCCTGTATGTGGTTTCTGTTCTAGACATGGAGCGCAATGCATTTACCCTGGTACAGGTGCTGCCAGTGATTATTCGAGGTTTGCTAAACCTTCCATGAACTTGAAGCATCGACTGACCAAGCATTAAATAGTTACGACCCAGCTAGTTTAACCATATTAGATCGCCTCAACCATGTCGTTTCTCTCCTTGAGTCTCGACCTTCAGCAGTACTGGTCAACGATTCACAACCACCAGATTCTGTACAAGAGACTCTGGGATACCGCAACTTGCCAGATCTTCATGTCGACCAACACTTACGCATTGCTCCTGTACGCATCCCCGATGAGTCAACTACACATGCACCTGAGGGGGATGTGCTCCAGGTCCTTGACCTTTCTGGTTTTCCATCAGCTGCCAGCAACTGTGAGAGCATCTTACGTTGGCCAATGTTCGAAGGTCTAGTGCCTGACATCCATTCCTTCGTTCTTGAGTCAGAAAACGAGACAGAAACAAGCCGCAACGAAAGAGGCGGCTCACTCGGGAGGGGCGTCCAAGAGGATGACTTCATTCCTCTGTCTAAGAAGTTTCTCGCCTATGTTCATGTCAAAAATCCTATTCTGGACGTCGGAGACTTTAAGACAAAAGTCAGAGATGCAGCCGAGAACGGGCCAGGTTGGGATGGCCCGTCATGTCTTGTGGTAAGCATTGAAATTGTAGAGTATGTCATTAAACAGCATACTGACCATCTTAGTTGATTTCTTGCGCCCTTGCATGTCTATCAGCACCATTTCACTCAGAAGTTGATATCAATGGCACTCCCGAGTCAACCCGCTCGTCAACAGCTGCTTCCCTAGACCCAGACACTGCAGCGTCATACTATCTAGCCGCGAAGAAGCGACTGGGGCTGTTACAGCCATCGCTACTTTACATACAGTGTCTTTTTCTTTGTGGAGTCTATGAGATGTATTGCCTTCATCCGCTCCAAGCTTGGTTTCACTTCAACCGTGCTTGTGTAGATCTTCGAAACATACTTTGGACACGAAGTCAGAATAAGTCGAGTAGAGCAATCTCTCGAGAGACACACCGACTAGAGCAACGACTGTACTGGTCATGCGTGAAGTCAGAATAGTGAGTTACAAGCCTTCCCTCTTTTCTCTTTTCTATTATAGTATTGGGGCTGATCACTCAATATGTGTAGTGAATTGAGGTGTGAGATACCTCTACCGCCAAGCGGCATCACGCACTGCGACTATCCCGACATGTTTCCTTCTCCGCCTACAGAATTGACTTCTCCGTCGGCCCAGAACCAGCCTCTTGACGTTCTAGAAGATGAGATAATCCCTGAAGAAGAGAAGAGCTGGTTCTATTATTTGGCAGAAATCTCATATCGTAGGATAATGAATCGAGCTATGGCTGTTATGGCTCGCAATGGAGAACAAGGCTGGGCCCGCAACATCTGCGACACTATGGAGCAATGCAAAGATTTTAACGAGCAGATAGACATCTGGTAAGTAATCTCTCTCTTATTCTGTATGTGTGACTGGAAACGTGGTGTTGATCTTACATCAGGTACTCGCACATCCCTCCACAAATCGATCCCAAAAATGAGGTTCATGCCAACAATGAGCTTGCACAATTTGTCAAAAACCGCGCCATCGCCTGTCGCGAGTGGATTCACCGTCCGTTCCTCTTTTATATCCTCCATCAGCCCCCAAATGATCCACATTATGAGCGGGCCATGCCTCTAGCACAAAAGTGTCTGGAGCTTTGCGTCAAGCATCTATTCCGAACGTATGGTCACCATCGTCATCATGGAACGTGGTATGTTGCACGCGCATGCGCGACAAGAGCCTTCATTATTCTAGCTTGTGTCAAGAGCGGAAGAATCCCCATGCCTAGAGGCTGGAAGGACGCATTGGAGATTGCACGTTGGACGATACATCGGTGGTCAACCGAAGCACCGGACCTTCGGTGGGCAGAGACAGTTTTGGAGAGTATTTTGGGCAGCCTTGAGAATGATTTGTAAGATCTGCAAAGGTGTAGTCTGGGCCAATCGATTTTTCTGGCCCTGTTAATACTATCCTGTAATGTCAGAATGTACCATCCATCGCGATTCGGCTTAGCCTAAGCTAGTAGATAAGCTAGGGCAAGAAACTTGAAACATGCAAAATCTCACCGTCTGTAGTGGTCCTGTCTCCCACTTTTGTTATCACTCCTCACTACTCGTCGATCAATAATGGCGCAACACTATTCAGACTTGCTCGACAGCGAGTCTTTCCGCCTAGCAACTATCTCGCAAGAGGACCACCCTAACCCGACGGATACGGAGACTAAAATACCAAGTGTCACCTTGACAACTCATCGTTTATCCGGCGCTGCAGACACAGCTTATAATGCCTTATCGTACACATGGGGATCGTCAAGGGGTGGGACGGCAGAGGACGTGGAAGGTTGCCCCATTATCCTGAACGGACACATCTTTGAGGCGAAACCAAACCTTTACAATGCCCTTCTCGAGCTTTATACCGCTTGCTCCGATACTCCCATCTGGATTGACGCCCTGTGCATCAACCAATCTAATGCCGACGAGCGATCGACTCAGGTCTCATTGATGAACCAGATTTACGGGAATGCTACTAGAGTTATCGTCTGGCTAGGAAAGCCCTTCCCTGAGCTCGAAGCAGGTCTTAAAGCTGCCGAAAGAATCTATACTCAATCAGTTCCCCATACTCTTCGTATGATTGGAACACAGACCTGGGACTTTAACCTTGACTTATCTTCCATGCCGGAGCGCTACAATATGGAGCCCATCGATCGGGATGAAGCACTTGGATTGGTTACCGTCTTTATGAGCAACTGGTTTGCTAGAATGTGGGTTATCCAAGAAGTATCTCTCGCCAGCGACGTGGTTATCTTGTGCAACCAGAAATTTACTCCCTTCGACTGCGTTGGATTAGCGGCAACATTCCTTCACTACAGCGGGTTTGTAGTACCGGTTCTCCGCTTTATCCCCAAGGATAAACCCGGAATATATTTCCAGCAAAATATCAACTTCTATCAGGCCGAGAGAGTACAGCTGTTGCGTGAGTGGTGCAAGGGCGAAAAGAGCACGTGGGCTGGCGTTTTGTCAATGATCGACTTTGAAGCTGGCCTTGGAGAGCAGCAGAGTTCTTCTTCTTTGCTTCTCTTGCGACTTCTTGTCTCAACCTTCGGCTTTGGAACTACCGACCCTCGAGACACCATCTACGGCCTGGGTGGTATTCTGAAACATATGGCAGCTGCGCAGGGTCATGAGCTACCGCCTGTGTTCCTGCCAAATTACAAAATCGAAGCCAAAGATTTGCTGCGAGATGTTGCCCAGGAGATATTCGAACAAACCGACTCCTTGGCGTTACTGAGCCTGGTAAAGGACCCGAGTTGGCGACAGACTCCAGGACTCCCATCTTGGGCTCCAGACTTTCCACCGGAGATGTGCAACAGTGTTCTTGGGCCAGGGTTCAAGTCTGTGGGGATCATCAATTCTTCCAAATACATACCCAAGGGTACAAACAAATACCCGTTTCGTATTGATGGAAAGACCCTTAATGCTTTTGGCTTTCGGCTCGGAACTGTCCAGAAAGTTGCAGAACTATATATAGAAGGTGTCCAAGGCCATTTTGAGAAGATGGTTGATATGCTTCTTAGTATGGATAAAGTATATCCCTACACTAATCAGTCATCTGATGAAGCTCTCTGGCGAACGTTGATCTGGGATACGGATTTTACGTACCGGCCAGCTCGACTCGTTCGAACTGAAGACTTTCAAAAAGCGATATTGGAGCATATCATGGTCTCACTGAGAGTTCATTTCAAGGATCACGAGTCAAAGTCGGTTGCGCAAGGTCTTGTTTCTAGCTCCATTCAGAGAATGGACTATCTCAACGAAGTAGCAGCCAAGTTTCCGAATAGCATCTTCCCAGATGTTAGACTACTCAAATCGGTCTGTGTCAAGATAGGCTTTCTCCCACGCGAGGAAGGAGAAGATCTGTTAGACGACGAAGAGCTTCAAGCTCTGGAGAATCCATTCCCTGAAAAGACTATGCCGCCGGGGAACATTATGGCCTCGACGTGGTATCAAAAACGACCATTTCTTACTGACACGGGATACTTGGGGATGGGATTGGTGTCGACTCAGGCTAGAGATGAGGTCTGGATTATTTCCGGGTGTCCAGCACCAGTGATTTTAAGGAAAACCGACAAGGAGGCGAATGAGTATAGTCTCATTGGCGAGTCGTATGTGCATGGTGTCATGCAGGGAGAGGCCATCACTGATGATGTTCTATGGCAAAAGGTCCAGATCGTTTGAAAGGAGATTAAAGGTGCTTAGATGTGTGCGCTTGATCTAGCTCCTTTAGACGTCGGATAAGGTTTCTAAATATATATCAAGCATAGTTAGAGCATAATAATAAAACCTATATAAAGCACTAAACAACCACATGCCAAGCACTACTAAAGCTCTTAATATCAGGTTACCAAAATTAATAGTAATAGTGTTTGTTTGGGGTATAAAGACTATTTGCCAAGTCTCGAAGATAACTATCCTACTTTTTATCCTCGACTCAAACTATATAACATCCCTAATGATACTCAAATTAGAGCTGCTCTAAGCCGTAGTGGCTCTACCACTTGCTCGTAGAATTCCTTTGTGAGCGTAGCATCCCTTTTCTCATCCCTCTCTCTGCTATCTGCCCGTGGCTGCCCCTCCAGGCTTTCAAAGGATCCCATCAGACACGTCCGGACAATCTTTGCATACTCCAAGCCCATCTGGTTAACCAGTCTCAGATCGTTGCATTTCTCTAAAATTTGGTCTCTCAACAAACCCATGGTGGTATTGGATGGAGGCAATGAGGACTTGTGCGCAGCTGCAATAGCCCTGCTCATCTCCATCGATATGGTACTCCAGAGTCCAATTTCCAAAAGAACTATGCCTAGCGAATAGATGTCGTGCTTGTTTTCGTAGGTAACTGTTCGACCTCGGTATCGCTCGGAGTGACGGTAGAATTCGTGTTCCAGGTCGTCTCCAATGTTTTCGGCATGGTCTGGTTGAGAATTCACTCGTTCCTCTCCACAATACTCAATCTGTTCATTTCTTGCATCCTCATATGGCTTGGAAAACATACGAAACTCGTCGGTCTGTGGGCGAGAGACAGACCAACCCAGGAGGTAGGGAATAGTCTGTTGATCTGGAGGTGTGGTTTTACTCGTTTGGAAGACGAGAATCGCACGGGACCAGATGTCCTTGTGGACCCAGCCAGATGCATGGATGTTGTAGAGTGTTGATGCGAGGGCCCAAGCAAGGTAGAAGCGTTCCGAGAGGTTGGGCTTGAATCTGTCGCGCTCGGCTTCTAGTCTGTTTCTCTCGTGTAGGATTTTGTATTTCTCTTGACGAATCCTCTTCTTCTCTTCCGGTTCCGTAATCGCCATATTCAGCCTCTCTTTCATCTTCATTTCCAGTTTCATTACTTCACACTCTTTTCGTTGATCGTGGTTTATCCTATCATGCAATGTTTTCGGCTTGCCAGCTTGTGGCGGGAGGCTATAAACGAGGTGCAGCTCTGCTTCTCCCATAATGTAGTAGCCCAGACAACGGAGGAGGTACATTGGTGTTGTACCGTCGTGGGGTTTGGTAGACTCTCTTGTGGAGATATCACCCTTGAGGAGCCAGGCGAGGCGGCGGACAAGTTCTATCTTGAGCTCTCGCTTCTGTGCCTCCGACTTCTCATTATCGTTGATAACAAAATCATGGCGTTCTATGATAACTTGAGTAGGCCCTGTGTAGGGATCTGTGAATGTTCCAGATGTGTACGATGGAGTCGAAAAGGTCTGGTCAACAGTATGTGCATCAAAGGTGCCATCCAATGGGGGAAAGTTGAATGGATGTTCCGACGTTGCACGGATTTGGCGACGTACTGCTTTGGTGATACCAAGTACGGTGCTTATTTCTGCCCCGATGTCGATTCTGGAGTAATTGCCAAGTCTTCCGCTCACAAGAAGGATAAGCGTCATGACCTGGCGGAGCTTTTCGGTCCACTCTCCGTACTGATCGACTAACTTCTTGACCTCATCTTTGTCAAAGAGAGCCCATTCAAGACCTTTGAACTTCTCTTCCCAATTGACCTTTCTCCATATACCGTCTAATTTGGCTCGAAATCTTCCCTTGTAACCTCTGGATGACTGTTTCGATGGATCTTGCGAATCATGGTTCTCGATCTGCTTGCCCTCTCTGTCCAGCAAGGCGTCCACCTCTGACAGTTTCAGGCCGTGTCTCAGAGCGACAGTTTCATAGGAGTCTAGACAGCGCCGAAGGCGGCAGAGGATGTTGTTGACATCTCTCTGGAAGTTTTCTGGCAGAGTCTCGAACCACAAGCTGGGATGTTCGCCGTCAATCTTGTCGCCGCCATCGAAAAAGAGGTCTTTGAAGGTTTCTAGGAAGAGAAACTCATGCTCAAGCTCACCCTGGATGTCTAGTAGAGCTTGCTCACGCTCACTTACATCTGAGATGACAGCGCGGATGAAAACTGTGATGGTGTATATGTCACGGATCGCTGTACTGGCCGTTGAATAGATATCCATCGTGAAACAAGGTCTTCCAAAAAAACAATGATAGACCGACTGGAAAGGATAAATAGGAGGGATGAGCGGAGTTTTGGAGCGATAGAAACATGCAAGTAGCTATGACCCCCTATCTTATAGACTATGAGGCGCACTACCAGTATGTCTTAGCCGGCTTACGTGTTGGCAACGCCTGGTCTTTCAGCTGATATGCAGGAAACAGGTTTCATCAATCAGCCACAGGATTTTGGTTGGCAGCGAAAATACACTTTCCATATCACCCACAGCGTCTCCGCAATTTTGGGCCAATTGAGTGAGATGAACCTCTCGAGTATGCAGGCTTTGGGTTGAAAGCCTTGCTCTCGATATATGGGGTCAAATTGAGTCCCGCTTGAATAATTTTTCCATGTTTTCCTGGTTTCTTTGTTTCATGGCTTTATATATTACCAGGCCCGCGTGCACAGATACCTGAGCCATCTCACCAATTGCGCCTGTTTCAAATAAAATCAACTCTCTCATGCACAAGAGTCAAATTATGACAGAAGTACGGAAGCTGGAGAAGTCCAAGACAGTTCCATCCTCAGTATACTAACAGTGACTCAGTACAACCACAATCTACCGGATGATGTTTCTGGAGGCAGCCATCAGACTCCATTGAATAATCGTGAATCACTACTTCAGGGTTCCTTGTCCAGACAATCATCATTTAGCCTTGATAGCAACGACTCCTTTCCGAGTACGATTTCCGATTCAAGTAACCTCCAACCCACCCCTCCCTGTCATATACCTGATGGCGCGGATATATGGGGGATCGGAGTTCCCGTTCTCGACTCCCTCTCAAATTCAGCACTCGGTAAGGCAGTTGTTCAGAAGGACTTTCGCTGTGTACAGAGCCTCCTGAGCCAAGATCCTAGTGCTGCATTACTGCAGGATCATTCTGGCAATAACATGCTTCATTTCATGGCGGATTCGACCATTTCGGATCGTGCACAGGCTCGGCATGACTGGAATCGAAATCTCGATGCCACCAGAGAGATAACGAAAATCCTGATTAGAAGCGGCCTGAACATCGAGGCTCGAAATGATTCCGATCTAACGCCACTACTTCTATCTGTAATAAAATGGCAGATGTTGGAGATTTTCGACATGAACAACCAGACACAGCTACCTTGGATTGAAGGCTATGCTACTATCGCGTTGATAGAAGCTGGGGCATCCTTGCGCATAGACATAGCTTACCAGCGAGGCTCCTGTTACGACTCGTTTTTGAAACTGTGGATAAGCATGGCTGAGAAAGATTTCTGTCACTCCGAGACGTACTTCGATGTGCTAAACTCTATCACGCAGAGATTTGAAAATCTTGACAGTATTTCTGGTTATGTACCATTGGTACATCGCATCGTAGGAGGGGATGGGGGTTCACCACCTGGTTACCACTTTGAGAGCGCCATCCGAAGCGTTCTATCTCATGCCAAGCCAGCCAATATCGATGCTCTGAATCACGATGGCGATACACCTCTACTGAGGTTGCTAAGGAATTTCTTCCCGGTGCAAAAGTCAGGCTTCAGCGACCCCTTAACTTTGACAATTGGCATGGCGACCATACTGCTCAAAGCTGGTGCACAATTAGACTTCATCTCGTCCCGAGGTAACACGGCGATCTTTTCAGCCGTTAGTGAACCTGGACTAAGGTGGCGGTCGGATGAAGAAGACGTGCAGCTGATGCAGTTTCTTCTCGGTTTCGATCCCTCTCTCAATGTTGATTCGAAGCTTCAGCGTTGGAAGCTAGTTGATATGACGTCCACGCTTGCGCTTGCCCGCGCTGCATTCGCTGGACGACCAAAGACGTTACGATTTCTCTTAGATCATGGGATGGATGATCGCGTCGGAGACTGGGTTGAGTTTGGCTACCCTAGCGCCAAGCCAATCTCTGGTACGTTGATGGATATCGCATTTTTTGGAGCAGAAACCACTCGAGAGGTCAGTCATCCCAGGCTTGGTAAGACCGAGATATTCAAGAGCGCCTTGTTATGTTTTCAAATGGATCGCTAACAAATGGGATGTGTAGGACTATCTAAAGTATATCGACCCTGAAGCTTACCCAGATGTGCATTCAAGTGCGTGGGCCTACTATCAGATCTCAAGGGTGTATGAAACCAGGGACAAAGATACAGCTGACTCCATAGGCAAGGCTCAGTATCGAGGCCACAAGGAGGTGGTGCAAATACTTCACACCCTTGGTGTCAAAAGAACTCCCCCAAATGGGCCTCAGGACGAACCAACGTATTTCAACGCGGTCTACTTGCCCGCACGTAGTTTCTTCAACTTGGACAATGCGAATAGCTTTATAACAAATGTGCGACAGGAAGAGAAACTGTGTGATGCAGACTGGGGATTTCTTTACGAGATGGAGATTTTAGACGACGACTGGGAGAAGACTGCGTTGGCGGATCTTGTCGGCATCTACGCGAAAATGAAGACCTGGCCGCGAGATGAAGTTCTAAGACGCTGGCCGTCCTTGGTTTCTGAGCTTCCGTTCACGGAGGACGAAATAAAGGGAGAGTTGGATGTGGGTATTTCGGATTCTCCAACCTCATTCAACTAAAGATGAGGTAAGAATCTGGAAACCTTCTTTCATCGTTCATCTTACTATGTATACATGGACCACATGGATTCCTGTAATATAACGTCTTTTTCCTGATCAATCGCCCCTGGCGGTATATCGACCTCTTCCAGGCAGTACTTGCAAATATCTTATCCCCTTCCACAGAAACCAGTAGAGGATAGCAGTTCGCGATAGGCGAGGTGGCTTTTATGCTGATATAGGCCAATGTTGCGACTCATAATATTGTAGTGGGAGTCTTCAGTGGATAGCTCAAAGACTTGTCACAGGAAAGATCCGGGGCCTTAACATTGAGGAGTTGATGAGATTGGTTGAGAGTTGGGGGTACACCGGTACAGTATGACAACGGTCCTTTATGATTACTTTTCATTGGATAGTATCTTTAGCTGACCCCAAACCAGCTATGCTGGATCTGGCTAATCCCTGAACTAGTCGCGACTTGACCCCAGACGGGCATACCCTATACTTCGATGGATTTTTCTAGAACGACTATCCGTCGTCATGATACCTTTATCTTGTCAAAAACAACAACGTGTCTTTTAGATGTGTGGCCATATTAAGTAAGGATTCTATATATATACCATCCGTCGTTCATCAGAACAACGAAAGTCTTGAGATCATACTACAGATGGCCACTGACTAAGTTTTCTCCTATCGGCACTATTAGATGCATAAAAGTACATATCAGAGGATGCATGTCAACTCGTAGTTAGCGTGTCGGTCCTCGGACTTCATTGCATGCCGTCCATGTTTCGGATTTAATAGTGGTCCGGGTTCGTTACCCCTCCACCTATATCACACTCTTAAGGTCGCGGTTCAAGACACTCACACAAACTTCCCCACTCTGTAGAAAAGTCTCATCAGTGATCCCAGTTAGAGGCACAACTATCATGTCTTTTCAGCCACTGTTCTTTCTTCGCGGGTCGCAGCCCACGCGGACTTCCAATTGGAATAAAAATTCGACTGTCCTTCCCGACACGCTAGGCAGGTCTTTCAGCCTTTCGTTCACGAGCGACGAACAGAACATTTTCTACAACACGCAAGCATTCCCGGCCCACGACAAAGAAAAGCACTCCGAACCTACTTTGTACCATCCTCCGCCTCATTACCATCTCTGGACAGACGAGTACTTCCATGTTACTAGCGGGTCAGGAACATGGCATTTCTGGGATAAATCCGTCCATCTGTCCAAGGGAGATGACTTGCGTGTGCCCAGGTGGGCCTGGCACTGGTTCGAGGGTGACCCTAGCTCCGATGATCCACTGATAACGCGAGTGAGATATAATAAGGGCAACGCTGCGATGGAGGAGCGGTTTTTCCGCAACACACTCAGTTATTTGGGTGATTGCCATCGCGAAGGAGTCCAGTTTGGCGTGTGCCAGCTGATGATATTCTTTCTGTACGCTGAGATAGCACCAGGCTTGAGAATCGTGAGATTCGAACGCCTGAATATGATTTTGAATGTGTTGATCATGTATATACTAGCCGGTATTGGACTGCTTATGGGATACCAGGCATCATATGAGGAGTACTACTTGGAGGGAGGAAACAAGAAGAGGGACTAATTGGCTGGAATTGCAGGGACATGTTTCTTTTGTATTATAGTTGGCATAAATACTCTGATTATCGTGTATTTCTATAGTACTTTTTGGAAGGCCAGTGCGCCCTTTTTGCCGCAAAAGCCAGATGTGTTATAGGTCTGCATGGAGATTAAGATCACTCTTTGATCTCGGCTTTGTGAAAGAGGTCTGAATAGCTATTAGCTGAGTTGACACTTAAAACATCAGAGGAAAGTGTTGGCGTAGACTAACCCGGTACTTCTGGCATCCACTCAGCCCGGTATCTGCAAAAGAACTCGCCCTTGGGAGGGAATTTGTCTGGGTCATCAAATGTTCCCCACATGATATATCGAAACTTGTCGGCTGCTTGTTCCTATTGTCTTATTAGCCTCATGCTCCCTCCTCGCCAGTTCTAGATAGCACTTACGCCGTACTCGCAGATGAAAGCGCCACAGTTGTCGCAAAACTCTCGAACTACACCGTTTTCCTGCTTGAAGGTCTTTGGCTTTCCCTCGTCGTAGCTAAAGCCATCAAGAGCAACCTAAGAAACTGTTAGCTAGGTTGAAAAGCTGCGAGTATGAGATTGACCTTGGTAGTAAGTCCAAAATTAGTACCGAATGCTCGACGACAGCTATTGCAGTGGCAGAGTGAGGTTCGAGCATCATCGGGCGAGTCCAATGACACGCTATACTTGACGTTGCCACAAACACATTTTCCACTGTAGCTAGGCATAATGACGAAGATATAGTATTGTGAGCTGACGAATAAGAACCAAGAAAACAATGATTCAACTCTTGCTTAGTAGTTGTAGCTATCAAGGTGCTCAAGAAGATAGTGGTTGATATTTAAAAGACTGCTGATCTTGCTTTCGCGGGGAAGTACAGGGCCAGAGTCCTGACGTCAGACATACCTATGACGCTGATGAACGTCGGCATTACGTTCCAGAAACTCAGACCATTCTGATGGTTCCAGTGAGTCTTATTTAAAATATATGTAAAGATGTTGTATGTAATGCTGAATGTTCTTCTCAAACCTATGATTACCCAAAACTAGGAATTTGTCCTTTCACCAGACTTCAAGTTTCGAGTCGAACCCTAGTCATGAGGATAGAGTCGAGTCGACTAGATGGACTTTGCAGTAAAGATGCTAGAACCTAGATATTACTCTAGACGTGGTTTTGTGGTTCTGCAAATGTAGTAAATTAAATTGATATATTAATATGTGAAAAATTGATAGTCGGACTCTGGTAAAGCCCGACGTAATCACGGTGCCGAGAACAGGAAAAGTGGAGTCATCATCGGGACTTAGAAAAGCCCGAATCCTCCATTCTTGACCGACCGGCGACAATGAATTCGTCTCTGAGCGTGATTACTTTTGGGCCCAACAAATTGCTATCAATACTACCATTTCCATCATCGCGAACCCATTTATTAAATTGCCCAGTCTGTACTGACGGGATTGCTAACTCCCGACACCGCTGTGTAATCGGCCATGTCTGCGCCCACCCAAGACAGCCTAGACACGCACAGGCCAAAACAGCGTGTTCTGGCCTGCGTCCTCTGCCAACAGCGGAAGGTCAAGTGTGACCGAAAGTTCCCCTGCTCGAACTGTACCAAGCATGGAATGCAATGCGTGCCAGCCACCCAGCCCCGACAACGCAGGCGACGGTTCGCTGAGCGTGAGCTGCTAGAGCGTTTGAGGAAGTATGAGGCGTTGATGCGGCAGAATAATGTCAAGTTTGAGCCCCTTCACGAGCATAATGATACTCCAGAGAAGACTTCTCCAGATACTCAAATCTCAGACCATGAGTATGCGGAGAGTGAGGGTTCTCATGCTAGATCCGAGGGTATATCCGAAGTCAGGTAAGTGGTCTATCTTTTACTCACTTGTCGTCTACAAGTGGTTTCTTTCCCGCAAAACGGCTGGCTGATACTTTTCAAGAAACATATGGCAGGCAATGCGCCAAGGGGTAATAGCTCTCCACAACAACTCAAGTTCTCTAGAGTGGTGACTGACTTACACTCGTCCAGTATCGCGATCCCAATGACTCGTTTCGCGAAAACGTCTTTAGCAATGCAATGGACCAGAGATACAGTAGCGACGACAATATGCTTTTCGGCTCGCGACAGACTGCCGTTGAGCTCTACACGTTGCACCCCGACCCTGCCCATCTTTTCAGACTCTGGCAGATATATCTTGATAATGTGAACCCACTACTGAAGGTTACACACACACCAACCCTCCAGGGTCGCATTGTCGAAGCTGCATCTAATGTCAAGGAAATCCCCCCCACCCTTGAAGCTCTCATGTTTGGCATATACTGCATGGCCACACTGAGCTTGTCGTCAGCCGAATGCGAGTCGATGTTCAAGCAAACGAAGAAAGAGCTCTTGGAGAGGTTTCAGTTTGGATGTCAGCAGGCGTTGTTGAATAGTACTTTTCTGCGTACTAGTAGCCGGGACTGCCTGACAGCACTCTTCTTATATCTGGTAAGTCTCCCATACGTGTCGAACGTCGTGCATTTACTCACGCTCTTTAGCATTCGATACGTTCTGGTTCTCACCCCAAGTCCATCTCATCCATGCTTGCGGTGGCAATGCGTATCGCACAGCGTATGGGCCTCCAAAGCGAAGCAATCAATGTCAAACACAGCGTACTGGAAGCAGAAATGCGCAGGAGACTCTGGTGGTCTCTTGTTCTATTCGACGCTCGTGTCAGCGCTCTTGGTGATCACAAACCCACCACCCTTGCGCCGGGTTGGGACTGTGCATTACCAATGAACGTGAGCGACTCTGAACTCCGGGAAGAGACAAAAGAGCCCCCACGTACCCAAGAGCAAGCCACAGAAGCTCTATTCGCCATCGTCCGAAGTGAGATCGGCGAATACACTCGCCACAGTCAGTATTTCATCGCATTCACCAATCCAGCCATGAAACCGTTGGCGAAAAGCCTTCCAGAGTGCGGAGATGCTGGGGCATTGGAAAAGATGATTGAGGACAAGTACCTACGATACTGTGATGTTGAGAATCGGATTCATTACATGACTCTCTGGACAGCACGTGGAAGCATAGCAACCTGTCGCCTCATGACTGACCTCCTGGGCTATCTCGACTCGTCTTCCGGGTATTCCCAAGCGCAGCACCAAACTGCTGTTTCATACGCTATACAGTGGCTCGAGTGCGATACTAAGCTGACAGGCTCGCCACTTACAAAAGGGTTCCACTGGTTTCTTCAGCTCTACTTCCCTTTCCCTGCCTACATCCGCATTATTCAGGATTTGAAGACTCGACCACTTAGTAGTGAAGCCGAACGGGCCTGGAAAGTCATGAATGACAACTACGAGGCCAGATTTGATCCTGAATCTGATGTTCATCATTTTGTCTTCAAACCCTTTACCAATATTGTTCTGTTCGCTTGGGACACTGTTAAAGCAGCATACGAGCAGGCGGGACGCGAGCTAGTCACGCCAAAGCTTATCGACAACATCAACCAAAAGCTTGAACAGTTATACTTGGAGACACAAGATGATACTGGCGACCAGTCGCAGGATTTTGCAAATATGTCGATGGATGACATGCCTATGTCGATGCCGTCAGGGTTCAACGACCCAGGCATGTTCTTCAACATGGGCGGACAGCCTGGATATGAGGGGAATGACGCCAGTGCGTACAACGGCTTGTCAGCTCACGCACCGTTAACCGTCAATATGAGCCAGTTGAATTGGGGCTCTATGAGTTGGGGGCTAGGAGGAAGCAGTGGTTGGTGAAATTCCAAAGGGTTTGGTAACTTTTTATAATTGGCGATATAGCTTCCAGTACCTGGTTCTTTTGGAAGTGGTGGATTGTTGTTTGCAGATACGTGCTTACGAGATATTTTAAAAAGCCACGATATCATGCGTACGACGGTTGGGGTGGTCGACATAGTGGTGGCGCTCCGCTGTTTGTCGATCTGATCATCTAGTGTTTAGCTCTCCTCTCCTCTCAAGAAACAATTAAGGAACGGTAATTTATCTAAAGTAGACATGCGAGCAGAAAGCGTAGCGTAGATTGACTGATCCTTAGTTTTGTAGTGGCCGATCAGAATGAGGAATGTCATCACCTTCAATATACGTGAGAACGGCAAGAGTCTGCCTTAAATGCAACCGGTGAAAAGCTATCCAATCTGAGCAGTTTTGCGTTGGACCAAGACTCGTATTGCCTTGGTACGTTGGGATCGACACGAGAGGTAGGGATTGTGTTTGTTTCTAGGGTACCACAAGGGGACGTGGACAATTGTTCTAAGCCTGCATATACCTCCATGGGGAGAAAAGAGCTCTTACGCAAGACTGCGTTTTCTTATGGTTGCGGAAACCAAACTCTGAAAGGCATACCGCACTTACAATCCATCTTACACAAGTCTCTAGAGCCTCGTGCGACTGGGAGTGAGTGAATCAGAGTGATAGCTAGGCGAGATGGACCATTTATAAAATACTCATCTCCATCTCCATTCTGTGATCGTGGTTATATCAAGCTGTCTGACCTTCCAGGGCGACAACTTCTATAACACAGCTTTCCCTTCTATTCATACCATCTTTTTCTCATCCAGCAAACCTATTCACGTACTCCATGATGCCTGGATATACGCGCGTGATTTCCAATTCAGATAACCATGTGGCGTTTCAATGGCGAATGAGCGAGACCTTATCCACACAGAGCTTGGGCAAGCCAATCTCAAGGCAGGTTATCAGTCACCTTGACTTTCTGGCTGTTCTTGTTTCACTCTGCTGCTTCACCATTGCAGCCGTTGTCATCAATCCCAATTATTTTTATGCCGCTTGTCTGGGCTTTGGCGGTCAAATCATCACCCTCGGCCTTTTGATAGCGGTTCAGACACTCTGCCTTCAACGGGTATTACCGTACGCCCTCGCGCTCGTTGAGGCACAGTACGGAGAATTCACCTTGCAAAACATCGAGGGCATCCTTCGCTCTTCTCCGGTAGCAAGCCGTCTCTGTCTGATATGGAGAATTGTCTTCGTGGTTCTGAAGATCATGCCTATCGCTTTAGGTGTCGGCTACAAACAGTTCATCGGGGGCTTTGCGTATTCAAGCGTGTCAATTTCGGTCGGCAGTTACGGTCCCACGGCACCTCCAGGGCTTCAAAGTAATGCGTCAGAAAACTTTCGTGTCTACCAAAAAAGAGCGCCCAAGCATAATGCTGGTTTCGCAAACGCAACGACGCCTTTCTTGGTTGCAACCTCTGATGACGTGCCGTTCCCGACAGATCTTGTGGATCAGCCAAAGCCGTATGGCTTTAGTTCGATTCTGATATCTAATACTTCGGCCGCCTCCATCGATGCACCTTTGCCCAACCGTATCCTCGAGCTGCAGAGAGACTTGGAGGGGGATGCAGCCTGGTACCTCACAGCAAATGATGTGCGAGGCACCGTGGCTAAATACAATGCCACAATTGGAGACGAAACATACTGGAATCAGACGTTCAACATCACACGTCTTCACAGTTTCAATATAGGTTATAACCTTTCATTCGTGATGTTTCACCAGAGCTCTAGTGAGATTCGTGACACTCGTCGCGACTGGAACGGATCTTGGGCTCTGGTTGGAACCATGGGATCGAAGAACTTCTCTGGTTCACACAACAAAGTTCCTTACCAGATTACTGCCGATTTCATTAGATAAGATGCCATGCGATTTGACATCAAGAGGTACAGATGCTCGGCAACGTGGAAAATCACTCGAAGCTCGGTGGAACTAGATGAAGGCAGATGCGATCCCACGCCTCTTCAATCTAAATACCAGATATACGATAATTCCGTGCCTTACTTAGGACATCTGGTATCAAGCATCTCTGAGCATTTAGGAGAGTTCTCATCGATCCGGAGACACTCCCATTGGCGTGTGGCAGCTCACACATTTACCATGGCAATGGCTTATCACTCTTACATTGCTGCTACTGAGGATTTTGTTGAAGTGCAACCAGATGGCCCCTTATGGCGTGCGCACAAACCCGTTGACTTTTTCAATGAGACCTATACAGCAACCGAGTTAATCGAGAAGTCGGTGCCTACGTTACAGCATAGCCCATGCTTGTACTTAATTGTCGGCATTCAACCAGCCATGACCTTACTAGCGTTCATCATGATGGCCTTGCTCTTTCGAGTTCCTATCTCACGCGATCTGGGTCTTGTGTCTCTCCTGGCTGGGGCTGACCACGACACACTGAAACTTCTAAAAGGTGCTGCGTATAGTGGTGAGCTGCTTGAGTCTGTTCCCGTCAGGATTGACGTGTCGCATGACGAACATCAGACTGAGGACAAACTGGGAACTGTCAAGTACTATATTGGCGATTCGGGGTCACACGGTATTATACGACGAGGTTATGTGTATACCTAAATGATACAGTTGCAGGGCTATTGCCCCGTTTCCAGTACAATATTCCTGTTTCTATTCTACAAACGCTCCATTATCTGACCCCCTTTTCACTTACTCGTGTCCGTTCTTCTGGTAATGAACCCCATAGTGGTCAGAGTCCTCTTCGCAGAACTGTTCATGCCAGCGCGTGTCAAATGAGGAGTTTTCTCAACTCACTTGTCAAATTTTTGCGCCCACTTGTCGAAAGAAAGCAACCCTATCATCAATACAGTCCAAATAACAGCGCCGTGAGGGTAGGCTCCCTCATACACACCAAGCACAGCACAGCCAACAGTACCCCCGATGAAACCAATCGCCGGCGAATCAAAGCCGGCCAGATATTTGCTGCCCCAAATGATAAAGAGTCGCGCCCAGATAAAGTTGTTTAGTAACTTAATACTTGCTCGGTGCCACGCCGTGGAGCCAAGATGAATGGCAATGCCAGAAGCGAGCAGGCGCTGGAAGGTCATGGAATGGAACACGACGCGAGAAAGAGGTGGGTTGGCATTTGGTATATGACGGATCTTTTCTGTCATATAAAAGCTCGCCGAAATTTGGATCAGGCAGAGAACGAGATCGATTTTCGTCGGGCTGGGTCCGTGGTCGAGTTGCCCGAGTACGAAGTGACAGATAATGACTTACAACAGTGACACGATGATATTTAGGACGAGAATAGAATGGTGAGCCTTATGTGCCATCGCCCAGCCTTTTGTTGATAGCCGTCGATAGATACAGGGAGACCAATAAGCAAAGATGCAAAAAGTCCATATAGCTTCAATGGAGACATCGAATCGCGACGTCCTGAACCAAAAACTGTCGCCGGTGGCGTTTCGATTATAGATATTTGCCTGGTCTTTGTATATGCGGCAGTGTTTTGTGAAAAGTCGAGCCTAGAATAGTCCTTTGTGTCATCTGATACATAATTCTGATCAACAAACGGCATTCTTGCTTGGCCCCCCATGAATTAAGTGGCGTCGATCTACCGGCTTTGAATCATACCGTCAGCCCTAGAGCTGATAGACAGTGTACACCGTTTGTCGACCAGCCACTCGTAAGGCTGTTCAAGCCTTTCCGACACTATCCCGCAAGCCGTTGCCAATAGTGCTTATTCGGATAGGTCTGTCGATCAAACTAACATATGACCTTACCTATTGGAGAGCTCGGAATCCCGCCCGCTCTCCCATAGCCTATCGGAGCAAAAACATTGTGGAAGCCAAGCATCCTCCAAATGATATGACCTACTCGCTGCTATAAACCATAAGACGTATGCCATCCCAGGGCTTCGGCCTCAGAATTGGTGTCTTGGTGATCATTGAAATTGCAGAATGTCTTATCTGCGGAGTTTGTTACAAGCAAGGGTGAGAACAGATATCAGACTGGCGCGTAAGACAGAGAAGTCAAGCCATTGCAGGAACCTGTGCTGCTTGGGTCATCTCATGTTACAAACCTTAGCCTCCTTTCGGCCGATAGAAGGGCTGCGAAGTCCTGAGATTGGCCTTGTAAGGCCTCGGTATAATTATGCTTTAAGTGCCTGATGTAAAAGTGGCCGGTCTCAACAATAATACAGAAAATTCTTTCTCTAATCTCAGCCGTATCAGCCCCGATGTCATACCCATACGATTGTCTTCCACCACGAGGGCTCGTTAACGTGCATGACAAAATCAGGCCCTGTAGCCTCCCAGGGTGATTGAATCTCGACTGGCTATAAAGGATCACAGTTCTCACTCGAGACAAAATGTTCATACTGTGACATATTGAACGTATCCTTTCAAGGTAATAGACTCGACTTCATCAAGGGCGTGTTCTTCTCAAGTCAATTGGTCGGTGATTACAAAAAGATGTGCTGTTTGGCCCCGTTCGAGTGATAAACCTTAGTTGTAGATGTCACCGAAGACTAAGTCGTGGAGCAAGAGCTCTCACCAATCATTTGTTTGCTCCTGGGTTGGTGTTAGTACTTAGGGCAGGACTGTCAAAGGGTTACCTCTTATCGCGTGCTCATGGAACGCATCCTCCTCTTCAGGTGATAATCGCAACGGCATTTCGTCGTCTGCCGCCACACACAAGTGGCGATGACGTGTGGGCAGGGGCTTGTTCTTTCTCAGTATGTACTTCCTCTTATCGGGGGTTGTTTCGACATCAGAACTCTTGTTCTCTTCGCGAACGATAGTGGGGGCTTTGGTCAAATCACTATAGAATGACACATTATTCAATGTTCTTGTGAGACAAATCGAGGCCACAAATCTGGACGACACAACTGCTTTCTCTTGTTCGCCACTCAATACGGTATCATGCCCGACACCCTAGAACACATTCCATCTCGGCGCATCAGTATCTTGTTCATCGTCAAGTTTCTCTTTCAGCTCCACCCTGGGACTGCCCCAACCAACTCTATTCAAAGGTAGGAGCTCGTGTGAACAGCTGGCATTGCCAACTTCAGGGTATAAAGTTCTCTTGATCTCCCCGTCTGGCATGGGTCTAATCTCTGACTCTTCCATCATTCATCCATTCTTTGCCCAAGTCGCAACTTCGACCTAAAACAACAAAACATAGCCGAATTCCTGACCGGGGCTAGCAACAAGAAGTCAAGATGTCTGTATCTGTTCAGACTACCGTCCCCGAGGGACAAGCGCCCATTCAGGTGACGCCCAACACTCAACCTGTAAGATATTACATCCTCAATCCATCGAATATGAGAAGAGTTCTAACACCCAGATAGCTGCCGAGGCAGGAGACCAGTGCTTCTGAAAAGCACTCCCTATCGATGCGTGGCGGAAAGGTCAAAAAGTCTGACAGATGGGTCAGTAAGGTGTTCTGCGCGCTTTGCTGTTGTAACTGGCATTATCACGGTGCCGATGACGATTAAACTATCGCCGGTTCTAACGCCCAATATTTGCCGAAGCAGGAGTATCATGATTCTGGAAAGCACTCCCTGTCGCTGCGTGGCGGCAGGAAGATGAAATGCAAAGTTGGAAATGGAAGCTGGTCTGGTATTGCTGCTGCGGCGAATTTACTTAGGGCTTTGGTGGTGATGATGATTAAATTGCCAGTCACTACAGCAATTCTAGTGCGAAGATGGTGGGAAAAGGGAGATCACATCTGGGATCCTCGCGGTAAAAGCCATCGGGAACAACGTTGGCTTGGATCATCATGGCACACTAAGGGGCTTATTTCTGAAGTCGTGCCATCACCGCGGAATGTATATAATCGAATCAAACCAGAACAACTCCAGCAATTGTCTTTCGCTTCCTACTAAACAACTGGTCTCGTAGTTATCGAGGATACGTAACATCGTGCTTTGCAGCTCGTCAATGCCTGCTTGGAAGAACTTAGAATGTCAATTCAATGTCCACCGCTCTGATGGTTCCATTATACAAATATGTCCAGGATTTGTAGCATTATGTTGATCTTACTCTCATTTCAACTCCAAATTTACTTTTCCGACCGATTCCCGTTAATAACCATTTCAAGGCGATAAAATCTCTGTTTGTTCTATCAACGACCACTAACCATGGCCCTCAATGTCAAGCGGTAAGTATTGGGGCTCTTTAGGAAGGTCTGTCATATCTGATAGCCAGCTCGTGGTAATAGGCAGCGCTTCGATCAATTCAAGTTCAATCCGAATTTTCGGGGAATTGAATTGGGGACCTTCGGAATTGAATTGCGAGGGTTAGAATTGGATTGAATTGAATTGATAGCTAAAGTTATCAGCCCGTTAAAGTCATATAATAAGCTACGTGACTGAGCTCTTTTCCCCCGAGTTTTACTGAACAGATGCCATGATTGTAATTTGGCGTTCAAAATGAAGTGAATTAATTATTCATCCCAAACATTTGAATATCAACCAGTGCGTGTCAAGCCACTTGAACACATAAGACATCATTATAATTCCTACTCGTATTATCACTCGCCACCCATTTGCTAACAATGATCATCCAACGATACTAACAACCGCAATCTATCTTGGATTAATTTCCAAGTGGTCCTCAAACAACACGTACCGCAGCTAGAGGCCAGCATATTCATTGCAATTCAGATGGTGATCTGGCTCTGTCAATTGTATTAGGAAGCTCCGCCATTGGTTGGCTCGTCGGATGTGGGGAGCTGGAGGGACTCTTTGCTTCGACTGGGACTGGGGTAGAAACAGAAAGCTGGCTATACTGTGATTTGTTCGGCGGATTATCACCAGCAATAGGCTGCTGCTGATGAAAAGCGACAGGTTGAGGTTGATGTTCCATCGAAGGAGCAGTATTAGGGTTGTCAACACTTTGGCGTTTCTTATGGCGTATAAACCATATACCAAAGCCAACCAGGGCTATGAGAGCAAGACCTCCCAGGACTCCTCCTACAATAGCGCCGACTGGTACTTGGGAGCTGTCAACAGTATCAGGACTGGCTGTGACAGTCTGGCGAGTTCCATCGCCCCCCTCTGTAGAGTCTCTGGATGTCGACGTTTGTCGTGTAGTAGTGGGTGTCAGTGGAGCTTCAACATCTTCTTGTGCGGATGTCTTGATGTCATCGATAGTTGAAACGAGAGCGGTCACTGAACCTTCATCTTCAGACGCCGAAAGTGTTACAACGGTCGACTGGTGGACTGATAATTCTTGGCTGGTTATTGCGCACACAAAGGCAGTGATATAATCGCCTCCGCCCGTCTTGATACCTGTCCAACATTCTGGAAAGTCGGAATTAGGACTGAGATCTCGTTAGTCATGCTTGAGTTAGGTACACTGGAATCATTACGAACCAGCACAACTCACGCTTATCTTCGTTATCACATGCCGCGGTTGAAGGGCGGCACGTCGTGAATATGGTCTGTTGGCAGCCGAAATGTGTCCCGATCGTATTGCATGTGCTGCCACCGCACCATGAATACCATTGTTCTATTGCGCGAGATAAAGGGCATCAGTTATGTTGGCTGTTCGAAATTGGACTATCGTAGGGTGACGTCCAGGTAGATGCGGCTTACCTCCGTCTTCACCTGGGATTGTGTAGTGGCCGCAGGTTGAGTCGTCAGCTTGACGCGGCTTAGGCAGACCGCGTTCATGTAGTGCTGCAAAAGGGGCCGTCGTAGGTAGAGGGGCCGTCTGGCTGAGAGGATGGCATCCCCTGCCCTCCGTAGGGTTGAGTCCAAACATTGAATCCAAACCGAAAATATAATACCACAAAGATGAATTATTATGCGATTCTAGCGTTTTCTTTACAACCTCACTGCCCCAGGATGATATGTCTAGAACAGGTAGGGCTGGGACCTTTGACGGTAGGTCAGACTATAGCACGCAGGTCGTAGTCTCAAAAGGGCGAGGAACTAGGAAAGTGCGGAGACAAGGGAGATAAAATAGGATGTCGTGTTCTTATAATTCCTGTGACCCATCATCGTTTGCCATGTTGGTGGCGTTTTGATTTAAGAAACATCACTGTCTGGCTGTACTGATCGGAACCAGAAACTGGTGATCGACACACCCATTGAAACATGGTCCTAAGCTTGATTGGACTACATCCAATCTCTAGTCAGCTAGCTGAGTTCTTCAGTCTCAGTCTGCATCGCAAGGCTTTCTTGATCCAACCAGAACCCAATCTTCAAGTAAGGGGGATGATTGTTTCACTCCAGCTGTACGATCAGTGGAATTCCGCCCCATTAACTGGATCTTTTAGCAGCCTGGTTTCTCTTGACCAAATAAGCCAGCAAAAGAAGCCTTCAACAAGAACAATTCTCATCAGGTGTGTAGTATCTACCCCGATTAGCCGACTTGGTTGTAGTACTGGCTCATACGGCTTGAGAAGAGCCAACGAGAGTTATGTATGTGAATTAACACTGAGAAAGGACTTGATGAAAAGGGATCAAGTAAATACAGGGTCAATAGTAGAGGAATGTCCCATCCTCTCAGACTGAACCCTGGCTAGCTTCCTTTCTCTATTGTGGAATGATTGGTCCTCCAATGTGCAAATTACTAATTTGAGATTTATTGGAACAAAGTAAATTCAAGTATTAATCTCCTGGCCTTACACCATTATCAAACTCGCCATAAGATCCCAAGCCTCGATCCTGAACATAAGAAACTCTAACTATCCTAGTACATCAGGCAAGCTGCCATGTCCAATGTCGCTCTTCCCACGCTTTATCCCCGATCTCCTGGTTCTGATTATCGGAATTCTTCCGGGGATACGGATGCCTTTTTATCGCGGCAACTGTTCCATTTGTCGCTTTCAAGTAAGACGTAGTGGAACTATCACCATGGTTGTTCTTGGGTTTATAATCACCAACCTTCTCCAACCTCTCCTTTAGCGAATTGTGTAGGATCGCTTTTCGTGGAATGTCGCGAGAGGCTCCGAAGTTAGGCCATCCTTGATATGACTCCCATGCTTTGTTCTCTTCCTCCTCGGCTTTGTCGTTAAGTTCCCATCGAGGAATAAAAGGGAGGATTTCTAAGAAAACACAGTCAGTAATATATGCACCTTGGGATTGCAGATAGACTTACCCATCAATTTCCACAGAAGGACCTTGAAAGAGCCGTGCCGTACCCGAAAGACAGACAATCGTGCATGAACCCCTTAGTGATATTCTTCTCTACTTGGTCTGACTTGTTCATGTTTGCCTTGAACCTATCGAGGCTGTGACACCAATGAACTGCAGACTCAGGGTATTTCCCCCCCACGAGATCGACCTCGCGAATCATCCAGTCCAGAGCCATATCGCTCATCTGAAGACGATCATCGTCAAGAGGGTCATCAAGGTTATCTGGCTTCAATGTACTCCAGTAGTACATGAGTCTTTCAATTGACCACACGTCCTTGGGCGATTTCAGTTCCAGCGCTGGCCATCCGCCGCCAACGTCGCCGTGATTGCCGGGGAACCATACTTCCTTGATATCCTCTCCCGTCTTGCAATCGTGAATGGTGTTTTTGATGTCTTGGGCAAGAAGGGCAGGCTTGAACTTGACACGGCGCTCGTCCACAGCAACAGCATGACGGATATGCTCTGCTGTGCCGGCCACCTCAATGGGAGCTGGTGCGCTCGCTTCAACAACTTTAACAGAGTTGACGCAGTCCCAAATACCAAGGAAGAACACCTTGATGTTCTCATGTTGACTAGGATGGTCTCCAGAGTTTCGGCAAAAGGTCTGACTGAAAGCCTCGATCTCTTTTCTTGCTGCTTCTGTCTTTGGACTGGGTGTAACGACAATGTTACCGGCGAGTAGACTTTCGGTGTGGCATTCTGCCTCTTTGTCCCCGTTGGGGAGCAGATTATCGGCTTCGCATGGCTCGTCATCGTGAGAGATGCCGTTTGCAAAGACTTTGGTCTTCTTACCAGTGCGCTTTTGCTCTTCCTTCTGTGCCGCGACGCGATCGGCACTGTCACACTCGAGGGAGCGCTGGTAGAGACGGTAGACAAAAGGTACCATTTCTTCGTTGCCCTTGCAAAGGAGACCGACTTTGTTGACCATGCGTGCTAGATACTTGGCTGTAAAAGCACCGCGACTGAAACCGAAGATATAAATCTTTGCATCCTATGCAATGTCAGCCAGAGCGCTTTGGCATTACCTCGGATATCACTCACAGTTTCGTAGTATCACATGAGAAAGCGATAGCCAGCCATGATATGAGCATCAAATGTGGTTCCAAATCCCTGGTCGATCTTCTTGGAGATTGAACTGCGCATCTCTCCGAAATAGGTCTTGTGGACAGAAGTCTCGTTGACATCATAGGTGCCAATACCAGCTGTTCGAACAATTAATACCGTTCATAGAACTCAGAAGAACGACACACTTTGGTAGTAGTGGAACTGGTTCGGGTGATTACGGTCAAGTGTGTGAAGAATCTTCACAACATTGGTATCGGCATTGGTACCGCTGAAGGTATTGCCAGTGCCATCGAAACAAAGAATAAGCTTCTTAAACTCCCTTTCAGAGTCGGATGGGCTCTGGCTATCGGACGCGGTGTGTAGCATATTTGCAAAGTGATTCGGGTTCAACTGAGGGTATGATCTGAGGTGTTTGGGACGAGTTGAGTGAATGAAATGCCCATTGCTGCTCGGTTATGAGTTCCTTTTATCCTAAGGCCGTACACGCCATGAAAGCTGACTCGACAGCTCTTTTGTTCTTCATATGATCGATACAACGCACCTGTTTGAATGTGAGCTGACAACGAAGCTCAGTGAAAGCGATGGAGGCGTTCAATATCTCAGATCTCAATCCTGCGTAAGAAGTCACAGGCGGCCGCTGGGCTCATTCACAGACTGTTGGCTGGCTGAAAACCAAGACGTATTCGTCTGTTGCAACACAAATCTTATCCTGTCGTCGAAAGAGGAAACAAAATCGGTAGCGGCGTAATCTTAATAAGGCGTTTGGCGGGTGCCGTACCACGCCTATTTCTGCATCGAGACGCTCTCTTGAGTGGCTCGGGAATTTCAGCGAGCCACAATCGAGCGGCGAAACGGTTAGTTTTCACCAGCTGAAATATATCTTGTGTTTAAAATTTGTAGACATACCAGTTGTGAGTTCGTTTTACTGTATTGCGCGTGGTTTTAGCTGGGGAAGTGGTAGCAGAAATTGTGGTCACATTCCATCCTCTGTCTCAGCATGAGCTGAGTTCTCAGGCGGAGAATTTCAGCTGCCCAAGATATCCATCCTGAGGCTGGCTGAGAGTGTGGACTAGGGAGGGATAAGGCTGTGATTTAGTTCCGGCGAATAGTCAAATTCACGACTATCCTCGTGATTTGGACATTAGTCACAGGCACTATTCTAATGCTGCCTTGATTGTTGCAAGTTGTGAGATATGGTCTTGGAGGAAGAACGCCTTTCTTCCACATAACAAGCGGCTCCTTGATTGACAGACTTGGGATATTTACAGACTGAAGAAAAATTGACAACGCATCAAGAGACTATAGCTGTGTTGTTTATTGCTTAGAGAATCACTATCAGACATATTTTTCCATTACTAGAACATTTCCCTTTGTGCTATTGGGTACTGAGGAGGCGATGGCAATCTTTGCCTTTTTAGTCAATTGGAAAGGTCATCCATCACTGCAGTCTACAGCGCGGTTTCTCAAATAAGCGCAGGATTCCTACCTTTACTTCCTACAATCATTTCTGCTTTATTTTTCACATAAAATCACCTGTCGCTATGGACCTCAACCACCAGGAGCAAAATGGCTCAGAACCTGAGAAACCAGTTTTATTCTTGCAAGTCCTCTTGCCAACCTCTCGTAATCCCTCCCACTAATTGCTCTAGTGATATCGACAATTGCCTGTATTCCCGCAGTAAGTTAACGCAAAATCTGACATCATCCACAGACTAATTGTCAACCAGATTATAAAGTATTAGAGCTTATGTCTGGACTTATCGACGACTATTTCAAGAAGCATATGGGTTTACTGCCCGAAGACGCTGAGCGACTACACAAGGATTACTACCAACAGTATGGTCAGGCAATTGAGGGCCTGGTACGCCACCACCAGATTGACGCGCTGGAATACAACGCTAAAGTCGATGACGCACTACCGCTCGACGACCTAATCAAACCCAACCCACAGCTACGACGATTACTTGAAGATATCGATACTTCAAAGGTCAGACTCTGGCTTTTGACAAATGCCTATGTTAATCATGGGAAACGAGTTGTGCGATTGTTGGGCGTGGATGATAAATTTGAGGGATTAACCTATTGCGATTATGCTCAAGTACCATTCGTGTGCAAACCGCAGAAAGACATGTTCTTGAAGGCTATGAAAGAAGCCGGAGTTTCTGACACTTCAAATTGCTACTTTGTTGGTAAGTTCACTGGAAAGTTGAGGATGTAAAGCTATGGCTAACAGGTCATCAGATGACTCGCACAAAAACTGCGTCGGGGCACAGAAGGCTGGCTGGACTGCAGTTCACTTTGTAGAGGAGGGCTTTCCTCCGCCCGAAACACCAGCCTCGCAGTATCAGATCCGTAGTCTAGAGGAGTTACGGTCCATCTATTCCGAGTTCTTCAAGACCAAGAACTGAGTAGCTCAGACTATACGCGACACGATTGGTCGACTTTCTGGATTCATCAAGAGCCACGTGTCTTACTTCTTCCGAGAAGCCATGTGTCATATACTAGATAGTAGATAACAATAATTCATGAATCATGTTCGAGGAGGGTTGAGAAGCTCTTGTTTCAAAAGGATGTGGCTGACGAGTCATGCTACAGTGGCTGCGCCGCTCGGCTAATTACAGGGCGAGCCACATTTGCTGACACCTAGGCCTGATGCCTAACGCGTCTTGCAATTCACGACACCACGACAAATTCCAATCTACTATCGAATAGTATAACAGAATCTCGCTGTTTGTTACTAATATTCAAATCTTTCCTCATGTCCAGAAAATGCGGTCTCTGTGGAGTCCCCATCTCTAATCAGTGGGAAAGACTTTGGCTCCAAGAATTCCGTGCGAGTAAGTTAATTATCCATTGGCCCGGCCGGATGAGAGCTACTAATCTCGTATATTCCAGTATACTGTGAGGGTAATCTCAGACGACCCCACAGGGTCAAACAATCTGGAGTTGGCTTATGTGAAGCACGACTCCATATGGCCGGCCACGCTCCAGCAGCCGCTCACTGTCGCTACGACGACGCTTCTGGACCAGGCCGGACTGTTCAGGTGTGCGCAGGTCAGTCTACCAGATCTGATGTGGCCTGGGGTTTTCAGTTCCATGCTTCCTGCTGGGATATCATTGGTATGTCATGTCTACTACATGTTCGCAGAGGGCAGCTCTGACGACTACAAAGAACGCAGTTGCTCGGGTCCGGACGGATTAAACCTCCACTCTCTTTTCGAGCTCTGTCTTTCCATGCCAGATCGATATGGGCTTTTAGATTGGGGATACGATTACGGCCCCGGAGTAACGACTTTAGTGCCCAACGACGAAATTCGTTCTCTAAACAGTTGCTTCTCAGCTAGATCCCCCGAAGTGGCTACGGATTATCTTTCAGACCCTTTCAATCCTACTGCCTTTGAAGAAGCAATCAAACATCCAGCTCCTCTTAAGAGCGATGCTTTCCAAACACGCCTCAATCCTGGCCATCTCAGCTTGGAAAAAGACTCATTCTCTTTCTTGCCAACGGAAATCCGTCACACAATTGCCACGCTTCTACACAGTCGCGATGTACGTTCTTTGCGTCTCGCATCACCCGCATTTGCCATGATGAATCTATCAGAAGCCTTTTGGGCATCGCGCTTTCATTATGCAAATGAGCTCAACTTTATCTACGAAGTGATCGATGACCCGCCAAAGTCGTGGAAGGCCGCATATTTCGCGATTCTCAACTCAGTAGCCTTGCGCAATCGAAAACGTGTTTGGACGATGGCAGAAGCTATTCATTCGATGCTTCAGAAAATGGAAGATTCTGAATGTCACGGACGACCTGTCTCAACATGGTTCGAGAATCGTGTACCTAAAGATGAACGAGACTCTCGTGACCAAAACAATCGCAAGGTGGATTGGATCACGGGTAAACGATGTCTTCGGCATGGGGAGCTTGAGAACGGTTGTCGAGCCATGCGAGCCCGTGTACTTGACTTTACACAACCTCTTCAAGTGAAAGAAATGGCTGTGTCTTTTGTCCATATGCCAGCTGGCAAATACGTCTCTGGTCTTTGTTTCGTTGACGAAAATGACAAGCATCATACTCTCGGGTATATACACGAAATTGAAATGGTACACATTTCGCTTCCAACGACCCAGCGTATTCAAGGATGGGAGATAGCCCTTTGTACTAGAGGTGTCAAAGGAATCGCAATTGTCACTGAGGATGGAACGATGTCTCCTTGGGCAGGTGAATGGGAGAATCTTCCAAGATGGCTCGTGACCGACGCCGGATGGGTTTCTTCAATCCGAGCCGAGTTCGATGTAAGTCTTATACCCTTACCTATCTACTACCTAGAAATGTGAGCTTTCTAACATTTCTTAGGCACTCAAAATGGTCTCGCTAAGTCGTACCGAATTGGCTTCATGGGAAAGCGTGGAAGACTGGCGCAACAAATGTCTCTGGTCCCCTGAGGTACCACCTGTCGGAACAATCTTCGAGGGAATGCAGGGCACCAAACCGCCGAAGCCGAAGAAGTTTGATAAAAAGTTTGATCTTCCAATCACGACTCTATTCTTTGGCGAGAGAGATGGTCGGTATTCGTCGAGCCTAGTAGAAATCGTGGCCTGGATTTGGGACAAATACTACATCACTGGACTCGAATTCCACTTCACTGATCCTTCCCATAATCGACAATTGGGTCATGTCGGCCCTGTTGGTCAAGACTTTCCTATACGGAGAAAGTATGAGGAGGGCCGCGATGGTAAAAGATCCATCGTGATCCATGGCCCTGATGGTGAGGAGTTGACTGGTCTCGAGGTTGAGCAGGTAGCTGGGTGTGTAGTTGGCTTAAAGGTTTGCCCCAAGGGAATCAAATCGATACTTTCTTGCTAACTATTGTAGATAAAAACCAGCTTCGGTCTTTCTGCCTGGCTCACCCGAGCTAGCCGGATGATGAAACCAGAATGGGCTGAGATCGAGCCAAACGGCTCCAAAGTCATCGGAGTACATGCCACATGTGTAAGTGATCTGTTATATACCTCTCCTGTGGGCATGAATGACTGTAGAGGTCTATAGAGAACTGACTTGGCCTTTCCAGGGTTTCCTTCTTAGAGACTTGGGCTTGATATCAGTGAACCCTCACGTCACCGAGGACTAGGGAGAAGCGACACACTGTGGATTATAGACAGTCGTACAAGATACACGAAGAGATCTGAAATTCTGAAAAGAGTTGATTGGGTCCATTCCAGTGATAAACTTTGTGATACCTGGACGTGTCGTCGAGTCGCAGAAACGTAGAGCCGAGACATTGACATACACTTTTAAAGTTCAACCTCATGCCGACATGATGGTGATTTTGCTCTTCAGTCGCCCTCAAAAAAGCTTCGCCAGCAAGACTTACTATCATCGCTTTTGGCAGGATCAGGCGTCTTCTTCCTCATCAATTCGACTCACGTGTTGTCCACCCTCGACTTACCTCCTGGCGCGCTCCCTTCTGTCCGAGGCAACGCCCTGGCAGCAATCCACATGGGGATTTACTACACCCTCGCTGAGTATCAAAACAACACAGCCTTCCATGTCGCAACGGTTCCGATGAGACTACACACTGCATCTGTCTTTTGGGTTCAAGACTGGCGGGCTGCTTCGCTCAGGGAGGGAATTGGGTCCGTTGCTACGGCGTTGGTTTTGTGGTGGGAATGGAGTTTGGAAAAGAGCAAAACAGGGAAGTCATTCGGTGGAGAGTTGTTGTATGATCAGAAGTTGGGTTTGACAACAACAAAAGTATGGATTCAGCGACTGGACGGCCAAAGCTGCGGCGATACGCGGAAATCACAAAGCTGAGGCGATATTCGGAGAACAAATCGCCAAATCCGAGGGCGCCATGATCCGGCTTATTAAGTCTCCATATCAGAAGTCGAAATGCGCCCTGCAGCTTTAGTGAGTCACTAAATAAGATCTCTTTCAGATGTCAAAAGTGTTGATTGATGTCAAGTCGCCGACTCCGTTAAATACGCGTCTAGCACCGAGGCGGGAAATTATCCCTGCAATCAAATGGCCGGCCTTGATTTTCCCTATCTTCTCCACTTTAACGAAACTGCTCCATCGCAACTGGTCGGTTCTGGCTTCAAGACGCCGAGGCATCTTGATATGGCTTATTCTTATTCCCCACAAGTTATCTCCGGACCCTCAAACGAGAAGAAATCGTCACTCATTACAAATCCTCTCTCATTTTCAAACTCCGTGGAGACTGTTAAATACATCTTTCGCCCCGATGATGCAAAATCGATTTGCCATGCCTTGAAGCCCCCAACATTTTCAATCTCACTCCGCGCCATCGCAAAGGCACAATGACCGAGAAAGAGGTTCCTCGCAAAGAGGATTTCGCCCAAGATCGGGACCAACCATTTCCTGAGCGCGACCCTTATGTGGATATCGAAAAGAATGCGCCTCGACCAATCGACAACGACCACCCAGACACCGAAAATGCTCTAAAAGACGACCAAAATGTTGCGGATCTCAGCGATCAGACCACCGAAGCAGGCAATCAAGATGATGAGCCAAGCGCTGACTGTGCCTCATTTGAAGTGTCTTGGGATGGCGACAATGATCCCCTGTGCCCAAGGAGTATGTCAAGAATGCGAAAATGGATCATTGTTTCTATTGCGTGCCTTGGCAGTCTCTGCGTGTAAGTTGAACAACTCTGTACTACCCAATGAATTATGCTGATCATTTTTAGAACATGCGCAAGCTCAATCTACACAGCTACATACGCGCAAATGAACGCTGAATTCCACAACTCACAAATCGTCGCAACACTGGGTCTTTCGACCTTTGTCCTGGGAATTGCTCTGGGTCCAGTACTAACCAGTCCTCTGAGCGAGTACTACGGTCGCCGACCTATTTACCTCGTTTCTTGGGCCATGTTCATCATCTGGACCATTCCCTCAGCAGTGGCCCAGAACATCGAAACCATGATCATCTCACGTTTCTTCACCGGTTTCGCAGGTAGTAGTTTCTTGAGTGTTGCTGGTGGAACTGCCGGAGATGTTTTTGAGCGCCACGAGATTCAAAAGCCGATGAGTCTTGTATCTTTGGCACCTTTCATCGGACCTACCATTGGACCTCTAATGGGCGGCTTTATCAACTATCACGTTGATTGGCGATGGACGTACTACGTCATGATCATTTGGGCAGCATTCATTATGGCCGCCATTATCTTCTTTGCGCCTGAGACATTCCATCCTATCTTGTTGCGCGAGAAAGCTAGGAAGCTTCGCAAAGAGACTGGAAATGATGCCTACATGGCCCCAATGGAACATGTGCACAAGCCCATTCTTGAAACGCTCAAGATCTCGATTCTTCGACCATTTCAACTCCTCTTCCTCGAGCCCATGTGTCTCTGTCTGGATCTCTACTCAGCTATCCTTCTTGGTATTCTCTACCTATTCTTCGGCGCGTTCCCTCTCGTTTTCCGAACGAATCATGGCATGAACTTGTGGCAGGTTGGAATGACCTTCTTGGGAATCCTCGTTGGTCTTCTTTTTGCAACGGCTAGCACTCCCCTCTGGGCCAAACTTCGAATGCGACTGTTGGCTAAGCAGGAGAGGGAGACAGGGAAGGCTATCAGTGAGCCCGAGTATAGACTGCCTCCGACTATTCTTGGAGCTGTTCTTATTCCAATCGGTCTGTTTTGGTTTGCTTGGACGACATATTCCAGTGTTCATTGGATTGTGCCCATCATTGGATCTGGAGTCTTTGGTTGCGGGTGAGTTTTACAGTCTCCAAAGTCATTGTCTTCTGAACGTACACTAACATATTGGCTGGCAGAATGTTACTGGTTTTTACTGGAATTTTCACTTTCTTGGTCGACGCTTATCCTCAATACGCCGCATCTGCTATGGCAGCCAACAGCTTTGCCCGATGCTCTTTCGCTGGTAAGTCTCAACTCTGTTCCGCAATGTGCTATCTTCAGTTTCTAACAGTCTTGCAGCCGCTTTCCCACTCTTTGGCATCCAGATGTACGAAAAGCTTGGGTTCCAGTGGGCTTCCAGTCTGCTTGCCTTCTTGACAGTTGCCATGGCGCCGTTCCCTTGGCTGTTCTTCAAGTACGGAAAGCAGCTCAGAGCCAAGAGTAAATTCGCCGTACATATTTAGAGTCTCATCAGGGGAAAAATGAAAATTTACATAATTTGAGTTAATGGGGCAGGCTGGTCTGTTCGGGAGGTTTCGAAGACTGCTCATTTGAGAGTAATAGAGGAAGCACAGAATTATTAGACAAAATGTATAGACTTGTTCTTGTATATTGATAGAATTCAAACTTTTATATCGTTATTTGGCCAATGGTAGTTGAGCCAGAGCTGCTTGAGTGTCTCTAAAATGAATTAAACCGTTTATAAGCCCAGAGCATCTGGTGGCACAGCCCCAAAGTTCGCAGGGAGCAGTGGGCATAGACCATGCTGCAGAAGCAGATCAACATCAATCGTGTCTTGGGCCCAGAACGCGTCAAAGCCAAATTGGTCCGCAGGCTGTGACAGCAAGTCATTCGCCTGCTGCTCTCCCATCCCCGTCCTCTCAACATTAGGTAGTTGAGGATTCAACGAATCTCCCTGATTATGATTGAAGACATCTAGAGCTTCCCCTGTATTTTGAGATTCAGCTCTTCCCGGCTCCAGTGCAGGATCCATTCTTGAGTCTTCGTTATTGCGATCGTGGTCTGCAATGCGAGATGTCACGTCGACTATCGACCCAGCTGATAGAGCTGATCCTTGGCCTGTAAGTCTTCTCATGAGGTTGACGAAGAACTTCATGATCCATAGTCCCACGGGCCAGGATTTCGCTAGTTCACTTAATGCAAGTATACATTGTCGCGATTTGTTGCCCGCTAACTGTCTACGGATGGGATCTTTGCGACAGATGACGAGCGTGTGGATCGAGAGGGCTCCAAATACCGCAGGTACACTAGAGATAATTAGGACACGTTATTGCGATGAGAGTGAGGGAGTCTTACATGTGCATCTGGCTGAATCTTAATGTTCCAACAGCCAGTAGGTCTTCAGCCATACGGGTAATGCAATCAGCTGCCCTCCGTGCCCAGACATCTCCTTCGGCTTCAGATGGCGACAGATCCTCGGTTGCTTTTGGTCTAAACAATAGGATATAGTAGTTTCTGTATTTCTGTTAGGTTTGGAATACTGACTTTTATCCTGTTACTTACTGGTATGCCATATGCAACATGGTAGCCCAGAAAGGTGCGCCCAGAGTCTCATCGGGCGTTGATCTCTGCATACATTTCGGAAGCTGTGATTCCCACTCCTCGAGCCTGTTTTTAAGGAGGGGACCGCCGTATTGTCCTGACGCAGGACGTCGAGGGCTGTATTCTGCAATGACAATGTCGCCAACTGGTCATCTTGTCAGTCAAGGCGAAAGGGATGTCATGGCGATAGCTTACGTATTTCTGCCACCTTTGCCATTTCGAGAACGTAAGATGCGTGGTAATCTTTTTGCGGGGGTATAAGATGGTCATTCGTCACATCGTCAAAGTAGAAGTCGTCCTCGTTGAGAGGCTCAACGTCACAGTCTTCATCGCGGATTCGACATGGCCGACCTAAGCATGCGGCAGTGTGTCTGTCGCGAGTCTAGCTAAATTAGTATTTGGAACGTCCATGGAGAGCTTGCATCATACATATATAGACCACCAGATCCGCTTCCGTAAGGACCTTTTATCTGGACTCAACCTAGATGTAGCCGGGCTAGATTCATGTCAATATCAGCCTTTTACAGAGGGACAGTCTACCCACGAGCGATGCATCCCAAGGGACTGTGCATAAGTCGTTGCACATCCTAGCCAAAACCAAGAATCCTTCTGGTCTTCTGGTCCGTTCCACCAGAATCCCAAAAGGAAGAGGGCTGCGGCGATGATATTGCGGTCGGTTTCGTGATCGACATCATATAGCGTTTTTGCACGAAGGTAGTGATACTTGCGCGCGGCGTTACGGTCACTGAACCCAGCTGCCTGGATAAGACTGTCATCGCAGAGGATGAAAGTGACGAGATACATGGTGTGAAGGAGCATCGGTGACGCTTTTCCCTGGTTGTACAACTCTGAAAACGCGCGTCTGTCAAGAACTGGATAAGGCGGGTGCAGTATGTCGAAGAATGTGTAGATGAGGCGATCAGATATATCTTTAGATGGCATCACCAGCGCATCTTGTACACTAAGCGGCTCAACTTGAGGTCGGGTGGGAGCGACTGCTCGGTCAACTATTGAAGCCGGTATGGGATAATGCACCTTGACAGGCTCGCTGACTCCGCCTCTAGGGCTACAGATCATCTCGACTATGTATGATAAGCTGTTTGAGTCGCCGAGAAAGAAAGATCGGTCGTTGACTTGAGATAAACTGGATTGAGTTTGCTGATGAGTATCAGTCTCGGTGTTTTGCGTAACGTCTCCAATATCGTGGCGCTGTATCTCAGAATGCCCGGGTAGATTCTCATTATTTGGAGGATTACCAATTGTGATATTGTCAATATCCGGAGTATCACCCTGGTCAGTCGAAGGGACTTGAGTCTGCTGTAAACGCCGAGAGGCGCGCTGCTGTCGAGGCTGGGCATTACTTCTTCTTGCATACCTACAACAATGTGAGCCTCGGATTTTATTAGGCTATGTTATTTCTGCATACTTTCCACGTTTCGATTCAATCAACTCGCAGGCGACATCGCGCGAGCGACAATGCCAACATGGCTGCCCATCAGCAGCATCACATTTCACCCGTCGGGCGTGACATGCTTTGCAGGCCACGCGTGCTACACGGCTACGAGGTGTTGCACTTGCTTGTCTGGGATTATTCTGGTTACGCGTAGACTCAGTCATTAGTGAGTATCGAGTCCGTTGGTTGAAGATGCCGGATTTATCAGCAATGTGTTTGTGAGATGTTGAGTCGGCGTCTCGGTGACTTGGCGGAAAAGTAAGATTACGGGAATAGGCGGTTACGTAAACGATCCATAACGTCATGATCAGTGCATTCCATCCTAATCGCGAATACCATCTTATCAGTAATCAGTAATCAGTAATCAGAATAATACGCGGACGGTTGGTTATCAATTAAGCGTTTTGCGTCTACCTCAAATCTATCGATAGTATTACTGTATTGTCTTCTATTTTAAATGTCAATTTGGACTCGTCTCCGGTGATTGTTCCGGTGGTCGGGATCCAATCGTTAAAACTTGTTAAATTCATAGGTTTTTATACATTTTTGCAAATTCCAAATTTAGAACGAAATGGTGAGCTGGTTGGATTTTCAATTTATTCCAATTTGACTCTATTCTCTTAAATTTCCAGCAGTTAGAAAAAGATCCCTACCGGCGCCTAGATACACTGTTAACAAGACTCCTCCCTCCGGTCTTTAGGGTAGCTCTACCTGAGATTGCGTCTCTAGATATTTAGAAAGCCCATAGTTTAGCAAGCTATTCTTATAGTGCATAGTTTATATCAAAAATGAATCGTCGCTCGCCTCCCGCCTTAGTCCTCTCCAAGGCTATAGCAACCCACATCACAAGTTCACGAACACTGCTACATCTTACCATGTCTTTTTTAGCATCCCGACTCTGCTTCACATCGGTTATCCCAAAACAGTGTACCATTGCGAAGTACAAAAAACAGTTGTAGAATAAACTCTATAACTACGGGCGCTGAGATGATATTCAGCAAATAGCAATATGACACGAGTAGTAGGAGTAAGCATCATTGCATCGCAACCAAATTATGGAGAATATCCCAAAGTATCATCGTGAATTTTCATCTGGGTCTGCGAAGCATAAGCATGAGGATCATCATTAATCCGACGGAAATATGCTTTCTCAGGGGTAAAAGGTGCACCCCAGCTCAATGACGACATGCCAGTTTCGGATCTGACAGTGAAATAGTTCACGCAAGATCTGGCCTTTGTTCATTCAACAAGGCAACCTTGTAATATGTTGATCACCGTCAGCTTATGCCAATGAGAATCGCCGATAGACAAGCCTCGTCCTAGCGTTGCTGGGGAACAACATATCGGGCGTCATGATACATTTTTAGGTAGAAAGTGAGCAAATCCTTCGTCACTGAGTTGCGAATTATGCTGGCATTGCTTTTCGATACACGTCATTTCGCGACTGTAGAGGATAATCGATCTGTCTTTGAAATGTTAGTCAGGGCGTAAGGAGTCGTAGACGTCATGTAGACGTACCGTTAATGCGTCTATTAAATGGATTTTGGTCGCCTAAGATTGAATACTTAAACACGAAGAAATCCAGACAATTGAGACAATATCAGACTCAGACAAACATCCTTCAACTTCAGACAACAACAACTTTTACAAACCCATCACAATGACTGGCACCGACAACACCAACCCCGGCAACTTTGCCAACCGGTATGTCTTCCACAACTATCAACACTTATCAATTCACTAACAACTTTCAGTCCCAAGGAGGAGGTCCAGGAGATTGCTTCCAAGGGCGGACAGGCTAGCCACACTGGCGGTTTTGCTAGCATGGACGCCGACAAGCAGGTTTGTCTAACCCATCTCTCATCAAGCTATCACATATTGACACATGATACAGCGAGAGATCGCTTCTGAGGGTGGCAAGGCCTCGTCTGGTTCTTTCGAGCCCGGCAGCGAGAAGGCCAAGGAGGCTGGCCGCAAGGGTGGCCTGGCGTCCTAAATGTATTACTACTATTTACGAGACATGATGCTTGGTCGGGCGGAAGTGCTCTGTGTCGACGATATAGCGATATGAATTGACATGATCAACTGGGTTTCATGCTTGTCTAATCTGTGATGCTACAACGGTGCCTTAATATTCTCTTCTGCAACACGATGAATGCTTTATCAATAAGAAGGCTATATCGGCAGATAAAACCTTGATGATTTTTTAAAGTGCTTGCACAAGCCCCAGTAGCAAACTTGCTTTACACTGTTAGTTCCTGGTTCCAATGCCGAAACCGTCAAATACATGTCGTGTTATTTCGCAATGTTGTAGTCAGTACCAAAACCACCCAGCCAACCTTATTCTTCGACAGCAAGTTCAACATTAGCAGTGATCCCTGCAGAAGGTAAACGGCGTTGTCGGATGTTCAGCTCCGGCCAGGGATGCGCTCAATATTATCTCAGATTTGCGTAGAGAAGCTCAATGCAATTCAATTGTAGAGCGCGACGAGGACCATGTTGCTCAACGAAAAAGCAATGTGCATGATGACTGAAAGATACTTGTTGAAAATTACGAACAGTACTCTCATATCTGAGTCGCATAAATTCAAAACCCCAAAATGTCACGAAAGTCTGTGTCACAGCCGTCGATGGTAACACCGGCTTCCTCATCGCCGAGTAAATCCTCAAACATCGCGACTTCTCCCGCAAAGTCAGCAAAGTCGTCGGCCTCACTTTTTTACGCACCGCAGGCCAAAGAAGAGGGTGTCCTTCCACTCCCGATTGGCGACTTTCACAAATTTGCTCCTGTGGCACTTGTTGTAAGTTTGCGCAGTGCTTTTGCTTGGGAAAGTGTCTAACCCTCATGTAGGACGTTGCTCAAGCCGCTGCCCATGTTTTAACTGGCAAAGGCAAGCACGGGTTCGATGATCGTCACCGCGGGCAGACGATGGTGGTAATTTAACCGGTAAGTTTAATCTCTAGATCTACTTAGTCTCTAACCCCGAGGGTTCTAGGCCCTATGCTCTACGCAGGTAAAGAGCTCGCTGCAGCTGCGAGCAAAGTTCTTGGAACCGACCTTCAATTTGAGAATATTTCCCAGTACGAGCCCTTGCCGCACATCCCATTATTGTTCATTACCAACTACCATTGCAGCGCTGAAGCAAAACGAGCACTCAAGTCCCAGTCCGAACTCGACCAATCCGAGTAGCAGTATGTTCTCGAGTACTACAGTCTTTTAAAAGAAGGGAAAACTAACTATATCTCCACTACCGCTTTCCACGACGTGACTGGGGAACATCCGACGGAGCCAGAGAATCTCTTCAAGATTTACGAAGGGGAAATGAGGCCGAAGAAGAGGGTGAAGCACGAACACAAATGATGTTCAGCATTTTGTTCCGGGCATCTTTCTCTTGTCTTTAGATTTTGAGTCAATTCACGTCGCGGGACGTGGTTCTGACATGCTGAATTGTTCAAGTCTATGTAGTCCGCAAAATCCATGCTGTTCCATTTTGGCTCTCTAATTCATATGCGTCGTATACAACTGTTCCTGCAAAAAGAACTACATGATAAGGATCGGAGTTTCACTGCTGATAATCTCAGTCCATCTCCTTGTACCCTGCATACCCCAAATCGTCCTTAATGCCTTCACCGCAACAGGAATGCTTCCAAAGTTCGTCACGCTGTAAAGATCGGCGAGTCTTTGAGAGAAGAACTTTCTATGCTCCGGGAGTATGCTTTCAGCAGCTGCTACAAAGTACGTCCAGACCAGAGCATGCGCGCCCTTTGTTCCGCGGTCAAGATTGAGGACTTTTTGACGGAGTTGTTCGACCAAGTGGATTGACTCTTCGTCGCTGAGTGAAGACTCGGCTCGTCTGCGGTAGATTCCGCATGCGTCAAAGATGGCTGATCGTATTGTCTCCATGTTGGAGTAATGTTCTGAGTTGGGTGGTAATTCGGGATAGGCCATGAAATCAAGATATGCCTCTGGGCCTGTGAGGACTTGAAGGCCTTTGACCTCGTTGGCTAGAGGGACACCAAAAAGCTGGAACCTAAGACATAATGTTAGATACGGCTTAGTTATTGTCGTTGAATGCACTTACATCTTGATTTGTTGAAGGAAAAATTCTTGGAGGCTCGGCGGTAGCGTCGCTATCCATTCCGGGGACTGGGTGAGACAGTTGAGCATCTCCAGAAGATAGGTGTAGTTATCGGCTCCCGTGATCGTTTCACCAACGAGAAGCACCAAGATCGTTGCCAGGATATATGGGTTGAAAAGCTGCTCAGGGCTAAGATGCAGGGAATCTTTCCTTAGCTTTTCAACAATGGCTTGATGACCGGCTTCAGCTGCGAGTTGTAGCTTTGGGTCTTTTTGTCCCAGGTGGAAAGCTGACACGACTGATACAGCTTGTGCAAGATTCTCATCTTGGCAAGCGAGGGGTAGAATGATGTCTCTGTAGCCGTTATTGGAAGAATCCAGTACAACCATATGCGGTGCGATAATATCGGAAACTAGATTTGTCAGAGACATAGCGATAAAGACGCGGCGCTGGGAACGTACAGTGACTGAACATCATTCTTATTTGAGGGGGTGAAACCTCGTTAAGTGCGGGGTGCAAAGTCATCCTATATGGATAGGGCATGACCGCCGTAATTGTGTCAGGGAAAGAATCATCAGAGGCCGGGGAACCACTGTCATCAGAAGACGCCGAGTCTGACAGGTGCGGAGTCGTCGGGCTGTTCGGAGAAGATCTACCCTGTCCTTTTCTTGCACGACCCTTGACGCGCTGCCCAGAATCAACCCATCGGAAGCTCTTTTCAAGCTGGTTCGGGCTCAACGATATGTCTGAGGCAAGTTGTGATGGCGTTGACGTCGATGTGAAACTCAAAGTCAAGGATTTTGTATTGGCAGCCTTGTGCGGTGAGCCGACAGCCATGTGGCTGCTAAAGCGACATCGAAGACCCTGACCTGAGCACGAGATGCCCTTTTTCTGACACTTGAGACATGCTGGCTCTGTCTTGTCACACTTGAGACGCCGCTTGCAGCATTCGTAGCATCCTATTGACTGGAATTAGTCGTAAGTGGCGGATATTTTCTGGAGGGGTTTTAGCTACCGTTGTTCCTTTTAGCAAGCGACATTTGGTACCAGGAACTTAATCAGCGATACTCAAGACTGAAACTCTCGCTCTCTTACTGCTTCTGGGATCTACGTAGGGCTGAGCGGATTGTCTTATACCTCGACCCTTGTTTCCATTCTCAAAGGGGGAAGCAAAGTCGTCGTCGGCGGTTTCCTAAACCAGGTATGTAAAATGCGCGCTCGTGATGATAAATACGCATGACACGTCGATAGAGTTTCATCCGCGGCGCTATTGATTGGTGATTTGCGTGAGCCACTAGACCCAGATCTAGACTCCAGACGAAGTTAACGGCCACACCGAGAGCCACACCGAATAACGACGGGCGACACATATAGAACAGGGGGAGCGGCAAAGTGACAAATACCCCCGATAGAATCCGGGGCTGGGGCCTCATGACAATTAACACATGTAAAAGTGCGTTTTGTTGTCTATTTATGGCCATGACGAAGCCAAGGCTATTTGCATTCCCGTTGTTTTAATTGACATCATTGTCGTTCCGACATGTTTTCTGTGTTTTTGTGCTCAACGAGGCTCAACAGGGGACAAGAGTCTAGAACGCCATGGCGCACCCCTGATTAGCCGCCAATGTTTAAAGCCAACTAGAAGCCAAATAGAAGGTAAAGTCCAGGAGAAAGAACAAAAACGATATGCTAGTGGCTTGTTAGACACGTCATGCTGATGGTTAGACAGGAATTGGATGCCATCCATCAGATATTTATTATCCGCGGCATATCAGCCGCGGCCTGGAACGCTAGGCTCAGCAAGGCAATTCAACCACATTCTTCCAATCAACACATCGCCTGTTCCGTGTATCAACAAGATATATCCCAGCGGCACAGAACTCTCTATCCGTGGACCTTAGGTTCTATCCCGCGAATATGATCAACACGTTGAGGTGCCAATGCGTTCAATTGGAGGCCTCTACCTTCGTTCTAGTCTGTCGCGGGATGAGATTTCGACAAAAGTCCATGACGCGTCATTGGAAAGACGATGCTGTTCTTTTGGTAGGAATGATCAAGCATGGCTCTAGTATTTCAATAGCTAGTACATTGTTGTAGTATCACAACAAATGCTGGTATTCTTCGACTAGTGGGCACACCTTGACGGGCCTACCCTCAGTCGTGATTGGGCCGGCGGGCTCCGGAAGTGAGACATCCATGCAGTAGCAACCACTCGTCCATCACCAACACATGAAATCTAGACCTTGCATAGTGCTTCGGCATCTAAAATTGTAACCGAATCTAGTCCAACCATCTACTGATAACAGAGCCTCCCTATCTACGAAAGACATAACATTTATCCGTGTAGAAGATAGGACGCTGCAATGGTTATCTTTCATACCCACTCAAATGCACCCGCTTATCTCGGCGACCATCCAGTGATAGCCCATCATTAGGTTAGTTACCGAAATTGGTAGGTATTAACGCGATCCTAGTGCAAGAATTTTTTCAACTCGTCACGAGACGTTATTCCCGGTACTGGAATCCAGCGGTATCGGGGATCAGTAACATGACAATGACCTGACATCCTCACGAGTCACTCAACTTATAATGGCGGTAAAAACAAATCAACATCGTGCTTCCGACCAAACCAATTTCGAGACCATGTCGTGAGTTACAGAGAGCCGGTCAAGACAAGACCAAGCTAACGAGACATAGGAGAGCAGAGACAAACTCACGCCAGGAGGCGACCAGATCGCAAATGCAAGATCTCGAAATCATCGCCTCCGCAGGCGCTTCATTCCGACCAGGAGATCTTCCACCGCCTCCAGACGGCGGCCTCGCAGCGTGGACACAAGTCGCAATGGGCTGGATCGTCATCTTTGCAACATGGGGCTACGTTAACTCCTTTGGAAGTTTTCAAGCGCACTACACCTCCACGCTACCTCAATCGCCCTTCCAGATCTCTTGGATTGGTTCCATCCAGGTGTGGTTCACGTTCTTTGGGAGCGCCTTTTCCGGACGACTGCTGGATGCGGGGTTCTGGATCCCCACGTTCCTCGTTGGCTCGGCTTTGCAATTGATCGGAATTTTCATGATGAGTCTTTCAAAGTCGTATTGGCATTTGATGATTACCCAGGGCGTGGTTACTGGCATCGGTGGGGGGATTATCTTTGCGCCTTCGCTGGCGTTGGTTGCTACGTACTTTGAGAAACGCAGAGGTATTGCGATTGGACTTGTTACCACTGGAAATTCACTCGGTGGTACCGTATACCCTCTCGTCGTGCGAGCGTTACTCCCAAAGATAGGTTTTCCATGGACATCGAGAGTGCTTGGTTTCATCAACTTGATTGGATTTTCATTCGTGGCCGTGTTCATGAGACCCAGACTTCCACCGCGACATACAGGTCCTATCATCGACTGGACAGCATTTAAGGATACGTTATACCTGGCTTATGTGAGCGGATTATTCTTCTTCGTTTGGTCCGTGTACTACACCTTTTACTATGTAAGTACCCTCAATGACTGTTGTGATAACGCTTGCTAATGTGGCTAAAAGCTTGCCTCATTCGGACAAGAAGAGGTTGGAATGTCCTTTGCTGATTCGTCTATTCTGACCACCATCATCAACGCCGTCGGTCTCCCAGCCCGTGTTTTGGTACCCGTGGTGGCTGATAGAATTGGCCCGCTAAACACTATTGCGCCCGCAGCCATTTGTGTGGCTATTGTTGCGTACTCTTGGCTTGCAGTCCACAATGTTGCCGGTGTCTATGTCTTTTCGGCTTTTTATGGTCTTGTATCGGGAGCATTTCAAAGTCTTATGCCTACTGGTGTTGCGAGTATTACCAAGAGACTTGATACAATCGGCACACGATTGGGCATGTGTTTTACTCTGATCTCCTTCGCCGGTTTATCAGGTCCGCCTATTGGTGGTCTGATACAGTCTGCTGACCTGACTGGTGCGCATGTTTGGGCCGGTCTGTCTAGTTCACTTTGCGCCGTGCTGCTATTACTAGCAAGAGTGCTCAAGGTGGGATGGACCATGAATATTAGAGGCTAACTGGTAGATCTTGGATAGATGCTCTCGATACTTTGCTATATAGATATAGTACTTAATCATAGTCGTAGAACTTCCATTCTGCCTTGAAATCCCTCGAGAGGTCATCCTTCAAAATCAATGCCTTGACCATCTCAATAGGCAATCCACCAGTCTTAAGAATCGCATCGTGATATTCCTTTTGCGTCATCTTGCCAGAGTCCACAGCCATCTCTCTCAGCTTCCATAGCTGGAGAGCACCTAGCATGTATCCAGCCTGGTACAGCGGTGAGTAGCTTCCCTCGACAGATCGTCTGACCTCGCCCTCCGCGTTGCTTCTCTCATGGTGAATTCGGTCGACAAGAAGATCCACCGCCTCTTGAGCAGTCATCTCGCCGAGATGGAACTTGAGGGAGAAGATAATACGCAAGCAGCGATGCATCCGCCACCAAAGCGCACCGATTCGGTTCTCAGGCGAGTGGTGAAAATCATCTCTCTCGTAGAATAGAAACTCCCAGTACAAAGCCCAACCTTCGACAAAGAAGGGCGTGTCAAAAATCTCCTTCCTGTGAGAGTTGTACCGGTCTGCCATGTAGAGCTGCAGTCGATGGCCGGGAAACATCTCGTGGAATGCCGTGGCTTTAGCAAAGTGCTTGTTGTTTCCGCGCATAACCATAAGCTTTAGGTCGTGTTCCATCGACACCACTGGGTAAGAGACTTGAATCTCGGGGCCACCAAGGAAGAATGGAGACACTTTTTGACGTTCTGCTTCGATCATGGTCATGCGCCATGTTGAGTTGGCCAACGGTGGGACAGTGACGAGATCGCGTTCCGTAACGAAGAGACTGCCCTCGACGACCAAGTTGCGTACATACTCGGTCTGCTTTCCGGGATCAACGTAGTCGTTCTTGACGTGCTCGAGAGCCTTCGCCCAGTCTTTGCCATAACCAAGAGCCTCCGATTGCTTGATCATTTCTTTTTCGCACCACTTGAACTCTTGGTTGCCAATCTCTATTAATTCCTCAGGTGTATAAGGAATCATTTCTGCTTCTAGCTCGACTTCCAAACCTTTACGGCCAATAGGTTCGCCAACAATGACGTCTTGTCCATTCTTTTGGTTCATACCAGCCAAATTTGTTTGAACAATGTTGAGATACTTGGTTAACGTGGTGTTGGCCGCCTGCCAAGGTGTCGTGACCCAAAAGTCGAAGAGGGGATCGTATGCAGAGTAAAAAGTGAACCATTCACCCAAATGCTCGAGCAGATCGGTAATGGCCTTTGTCGCAAGATAGCCGGTCGTTTCCGTCACATTGAAGCCACCATCTTGCACCTTGGTTTGCGCACTGGTAATAGACTTGGTGATGTTATTGAGTTTGCCCGCTGTTTCCTTAGCTTTCATCGGCTCAACATCTTGGCGTGCTTCAAGCAAACCGACAAGATCCTCCGCAAACGGAAGAAGAGATTCATACTTCTTCTTTGAATCCTTCTGAAGATCCAAGTTGTTGAGCTGCCGCGTGTGGTAGGTGCTGAGCATGATGTAGTCCACCTTGCCCTCTTGGTCGAGTGCCTCAAAGTCGATTTCGCTAAGAAGATCCTTTTCACTTTTATGATAACTTTCCAAGGCTTTGTATCGACGCGATGCACTATCAATGTTGTAGAATTCGCCAAGTTCACCGAGGTCTGCTTGGGTGCGGATGACATGGTCGGTCATGGTAAAGTTGAAGGACTCACCCGCAAGGGCCAGTGACCCCAGCGAGGTACTGAAGTAGTCACCCCCTGCTAATGCCATTCTGTCGGAATTCTTCAGTCAGATATTGAGGATGATGCTATTGGAGTGGCTTGGTTGAAGCCGACGACGCGAGGTAGTCACCTTGAAAGAAGGGCTGGTTCGACGACTCAACCTTTATACTCCCAGAACTGAATGCAACATCGGCATTTTTCTTCAACAAACATCGGTCATACAACCCGCTCATCATCGGAGGTAGTATCCGTGATAATGACGCTGATCGGTGCGACAATCCGTACATATTGTAAGACGAAGCAGGGTTCCCCGCTCAGAGATATCTGGGCACTTTTGCAACTTGGAGTCGTACATGGGCCAAGATATACCCTTTTCGGTAGGTGCTATTTCTCTACGTCAATCTTCTTGAACCTATTCTACTTAAAGTTCAAACAGGAAGAGTATCCTTGTGTCCCCGCAGGTTAAACGTCGTATCGCATAGCCGAGGATGAGTTTAACCTATCGCCGACGCTATGATATACAGCCGCCACAACTGTTTACTTGAGAAAGAGGAAATAATTAGATAAGAGTCGGCTGATCACTATTTCAAGTATTACTCTACAGCTTTAGGGGGTTAACAATTACCAAGGCTACGCAGAGTATACATCCGACCCAACGCTGCTGTATTGAGTGAAACGTAATCCAACTAACCGCTCCCATCCCGTACAATCTACCACAAGTTCCACAACTCTTGTCAGTGCCCTTCGTGATAGCATCATCCCTGTAGTAAAATGTACCGTGGGATTTACTGGTATACTAACGAATCGTGCCCCGCAATGCCAAGACGCGTTTATACGGATGATCGTACCACCGCCCGTTTGTCCATGAGTCAGACAAGGCACATACATATTTACCACTTGCTCACCAAAACTAGACAACATCATCCGTATTGCAGATGGAATCAACGATTAGCACTCTTCCAACCGAATTACTAGTGAAGATACTTCAGTGTATCAGTTTTTCACACAATGGAAGGTCTAGTGTTGTGAGCTGTTTATCCGTGTGTCGCCAATGGCGAGACTACGCGCTTTCTGTCCTGTACAGAGACCTGGTATTAGTTGGTACCAATCGACCGGCCCCCGTACCTCATGTGAGGCCAACACCACAATTAAGTGGTACCAATCGACTAGATCGCTTCCTGGATTCGCACGATCGTCGCGCCGTCAGTTCAATCACTCAATCCTTCACTATTCGGGTGAGCAACTCTGGTAGAACCTACAATAATTCTATACCGCAGCTGGCTGCACAACTCCACCGTTTCGCAGGAGAAGTCATTGTGCATATGTCGAGGCTGGAGTCATTCTCTCTGACGACAAAGTCTCATCGTTTCAAACTGGACAACTTGAGATCAGCAATCTCAAGTATTCTTCGGTCACTTCCTGAAGGCTGTGTCAATCTGGAGCTGGATATCGGTGCGGAACGAATTAATGATGCAGACACTGATATGGCAGTGTGCGAAGATTTGCGTCGTGTCCTTCCTCGCATGCACGACGTTCGCATTCGCATGGCGCCTGTGTCTGATGCTATTCTGGGTACACGGGATCCAGATCAGATTTTCCATTCCATTGCCCTTCCGCACATTCGCAGTCTTCTGATCGACTGCGCGGTTTATGGTTGGGAGAAAGAACGTGAAGAGAAAGAGGCCTGGTATTCTTTCATCCAAGCTCTTCAGCAGGTGGCGGAGTCAAAAGAGGCAAACGCCGCTGAATTGGTTGTCGTCGGATGTCTCCATTTTGGAAGGACCTACAAATACGTTTACTCGACACTATCGCGTTGTAACGTCAGAAGTGGTAATCGCACGACTACAAAGTCTTTTCCGCGTATATCCCTTGGGCAACCGAAAGACGGTTCCCACATCGCGTCTCTTATACGTACAGATACTGGTCGGTTTGTGACTGCTGGTCCAGGCCTTTGCCATGATGTAGCTGGAGGGCGTCCGTGGAGGTCTCTATGCACAGGTGCAAGGCTATCGGTCTCCTCCACGCCCCGTGCAACTTGGATCTCGGACGGGGAACTTCCCATATTCACGGAGGCGGAGTGGCATAAAAAGTACCCGGAAAGGCAAGCTCATGGATTGCAACGTCATAATCAGTTGTTGGCGGACGAGAAGACGGCGGGAATGGCACTTATAGACGCCGAAGAGAGGAAGGGTACGGAACTGAGAAGTGTAATGCCTATGACACTTCCTGGTGTGGAGCTCAAGGACTTGGTATCCTGAGACGAAACTCAACCGACAGGACTCATTATTAACGCAAATGACCGGTATTGTGGTAGTGTGAAACCAAATTGTAAGCAGCTGAGGCCTGAATTAAATTGAAAAGAAATATTGAAACACTGAAGTGTACATCTACATGAGGTGTAAAGAATAAAACAACTCTTTTAACATGATCCTATACTGTTCTGCCTCTATCGTCTCGCCCCAATACCATGACCCATTTCTATGACTTATGTCGAGTGGGAGATCTTTCAAGCCCACTTTCCAAGCAATGCCATAATGATGGTACCAAGATACAGCGAGATGAGCATGAAAATAAGTCTCGTCTTGTCGTTGGTTCGTTGAGGGTTAAAGATGAAATCGCGAGCCAACATTTCGACGAAGCCAGTGTAGATCAGGATACCCGCAGAAATAGAGTCCAGAACACCAGAAACAACATTAGCCGTGAACGAGCCGCTATCGTAAGTCGTGCGCACGCCGAGTCCAATAGCAATCGAAATCGGGGTGGTCAAACCGTATGCCAAGCAGAGCGCCCAGGGCATCCAGCGAAGTCGGCGAGGGAAGGGAATGATACTCAGACGAGCGCCGATACCGAGGCCTTCGAAGGACTGATGGAAGACCAGTACTGGGTACAAGGTGCTAAACTCATCGCCGACCACGCCGAGGTTGAGTCCAATGATAACGCTGTGGAATAGGATACCAAATTCGAGAATTAGGAAGGCTGCAATCTGTTGCCTGAAGGACAGTAGTGCCTCCTCTGAATCACTCTCAAGATGCTTGAATTCTTCAATATCATCAAAGGACGCTCCATCGCTCTTCCTAGGTGAATCTTTGTTTGTTGGTTGGATGATGGGGTGACCGTGGTGTTCTTCACCAGTTTCGCCCGTAACAGTGTTCTCAACATTGACATTATTTGCTCCGTATCGCACACTGACGTAATAGTCGGCAGCAAAGTCCATGAGAAAGATGACCATGGCAGAGGTGAGGGCTAGCGCAGGAGGCCAGGTGTATTCTGCCCAACCTCCAGTCATGCCAACACAGCTAGCCGGTCCGATTTCATCGTAGGCTGGGTCGAGCAGATGAATGAAGGCAGTCGCGATGATGACACCGGCACCAAAGTATCGAGCGAAGAGATAGACGTAGAGAGGAATGCGCAGACGTCGAATTCGCGTTGCTAGAACCGGGAAGAGGGTGGCGGCTGTGGATACAATGAGGATCACGAAGAGAGCAGAGATTCGAGCTCCCATTCGCCCATCATAGTCATTTCCGCCTGCATTGATATAACAGATGATGTCGCGCGGATCTGCGTCATCGAGGTTGACGTTTTGGGGGTCAAAGGAGTCGGACATGATTAGACTTGCAAATGGGCAATGATGCTATACAGACGGAACTAAATTTTCAGCCTCAACGGAGGCGCCTATACTATTTAACCTTTAATTACAACGTCTTTCTAGTGACTGAAATTTTTACTTCATTTCCATAAGGGTGGCCGAACATCCGAGCACTCCATCTAAAGTGCGTGGGAGATTACAAGCGATGCCTTTAGCTAACGACGCAAATTGGGTCTGCTTGTCCATAAACTACAAAAACGCCGGATCAATCCACTCAATGTGGAAAGCTGCGCGCCCAATTAGGATTGATACAACTACAACAACGTCACCTTGTGGTTTGATGGAGCGTTTTGCATCTACAGATACCGGATAACCGGCAAATGGCACGAGATCTAGTGTCGGATTTCGGCTTGAGAACCTTGATAGCTGGGATATTGACCTGTCTCAAATCGCCACTAGGTCAAGTGTAGTAAGTAAATCACTCGAGATCATGCAAAAGTGACAGGCACAGGTGGAAGATTGGAACACAGTGGATAAGATATTTGATCCATTTTATGTGATCGTGTGATCCAAAGTTTAGCGAGAGCAAGAAACGATGGCTCTGGGAGGATTTAGTTCAGTACAATGTGCTGAGTGGGTATACCAGCTTGCTTGTTCTTATCATTGATGGACAGCGAGTACGACAGTCTACTGAGAGTAAAGAAGGGGAGTGCGATGGCAGCGCCAAGTTGTTTGTTGGGCCTCGGGCGATGTTCCTGTCAATCGGGAGGATGGACATGATGTGCTCTTCGTTTAATTTGACGACGGGCCTGCCAAAGTGACTATCTAGAGAGATACTATAAAGGCTCCTTGCCTGCCTTATTTACGAATGAACATATGATTAACCGTGATCACTCTATCTTCTTCGATGCACATGCTTGGAGTAGGGCCTCCTCGTGTTTTGACCGCCGTGCACGCCGTCCTCGGGGATTATTCGATTTAGTGACAGCACTGCCCAACGCTATCGCTGACATAGTCATCGTAGTCTTCGGAAGTGGAATACAACAGAGCCTCGCTTGCTATCGGATGGGCGCGGCATGTTGCATCTTTTGGCTTCCGAACTGACTGAGACTGTTGAGCAATATGTTCGAACTATCCCATAGTTCCTGCATCCCGGGTTATCCGATAAGAACTCATCAAAAACGGGCGGTTCGTTTTCGAGGTCGATTGCCTCCTGATAGCTTATAGGACCAGTAGGTAGACGACTGCTTTCGACCGACAGTAACATGACTTGTGGTCTAGTAACAGTAGATGTCTAGTAGGGCTGAGGGGTTGCAACATTGGTAGATTTAATTTTTCATTTAATTATATCATCAGGTGATGATTCTTTAGCTTAAAACTAGCTGACTGAACATTACTAAATAATAGCAACATACTATTAATAGCCCCTCCTACTAATAAGTAACCTCCTATTTCTTCTACTATAGAATATATCTTATACCTTAAGGCTAAATCTTTTATCACTGCCTTTACTCTTGAAAGCTAAGCTACCCCTGGGTTTGGACAGCTAGGTATCATTCTTGAGCGAGTTACATACTGCCTGGCATTCTATCGGCATATTATAGTGACAAATTGTAGTTCATGCATCAGCATAGATCTCTCCACTGAGAAAAGCGATTTACAGCTTGCTCTTACCCTGGCTAGTAACCTTCATTAAAGCCATTCCATTACTCAAAACAACCTTGCCGCCGGCAACCTGCGTAACGAACCTCACCTCGGACCACTCGCCCTGCTTCTCCCCTGTGATCCACACGTGCGTAACCAGCTTGTCGCCTGGCCTCACAGGACTGGCAAACCTCGCTTGGTACTCCTTGATGTTGGCAGGATCCCCACCACCCAGCTCCTTCAACAGTGAATGGGCCGTCGAGTTCCACGAATACAACCCATGTATAATCGTCCCTCCGAAACCCATCTTCTGCCCGGGTTCAGGATCAGCATGCAGCGGGTTGTAATCACCATTTAACCTGTACAGCAGCGCCGACTCGGCGTTGGTCTGAACCTCAATGGTAGCATCGGGGGCCTTCCCTTTTGGTGGGGGGTAGTTCTTCGTAGCAGGACCCTTGGGACCACCCCAGTTACCCTGGCCAATGAAGAAGCCGCTGCTGATGACGCGAGTGTGCACCTCGCCGGACTCAACGTCGACCAGATTGGTCTCGGTCTCGACGACAGTACCGGGACGGCCCTTGTCGTAGACGCCGATGACCCTCTGGCGGGTTTCGAATTTGCGGCCGGCCGAGGTGGTTGGGAGGGGCTTGAGGAATTCGATCCTGCGTTGGCCGTCGACAACACGCTTGTAGTCGAGTTTGGGGACATCAGGGATCTGAACGGCTTTGCTGGCCTTGTAGTAATCGACTACTTCCTGGGAGTCCTTCTTGAAAGCTGTCATGGGTCAATGATGGGGGCTATAGGCTGAAGCAGCGGGACTTACGGAGGATGACGGGGTAAGTAGGGAAGACGGCAAACTTGGGGTGGAATTCCTGTTGCTTGTCAGCACGGGCTTAGTCTTGCCGGATAGGTTGGCGACGTACGTAGAGGAAGTGCAGCTCATCAGCGGTAGCGCCGATGGTGTTGGCGAATAGTAGGACATCGCGCTGCAGCCACTTGACCTCGACAGGCGGGTACTTAAAACCAACACCGGGACCTGACATAATGAGTGATTTGTAGATGGAGCTTTGAAGAATGTTTGTATGTGAATGTGTGGGAGAAGAATGCATGAGAGAAAGAAGAGGAGAAAGATGGGTTAAGTACCCCGGACTTTGTTGGCCTTTGTTGCAGGCATTGAATCGAGAAATGAACCGAGGTTCGCGGGGTGTGGGGAAGGGGAAGGGAAGTTGCAGGGGTCAGAGAGGGCAACCTGCACAAGCCAGTATGTTTAAACTTCTGGGGCTCTTTGTCCCAATGAGGTATCGTGCGGTAGTTTATGGTATGATCTACACCTAGAGACTTGGCTCAGATTTGGCTCTCTTGAACTTCTCATCCGAAAAAGGAGTGATGATTGCTGATATCTGGTTAGCCATCTGACGAAGTAGACTTTGCATAGCGAGAAAGAGGGCGAAAAGACTCACTCCTGGCATTAGCCGCAAGAGTAAGCTGAAGCCATTGCCTTGGAGAAAAAGGGTTTCATCTTTGTCACCAGATTGGCATAGTAGCTAGAACTAATCCAGAGAATCCCGTGCGGTAACCACTGCGATTGGAAGACAACATCCTTCTACACCAGGCATATAGGTATATTAGAGATTTGACTAGACCATGTGACGAGAAGATGCGAGGTGTCTGTAGAACCACATTTCGCGGAGGGTCAAGGCCAACAGCTATGAGCCTAAAGCAACAGTAATTTAGCTCTGGGAACAAAACAGGGTTTACTATGCTTAATATTTATCTTTAAGTAGATTGGTTATAATGTAGGCCAAAACGCGCCTTCATCAGGTGGTAGGAGATAGCTATTAAGATTTTATTTATTCTATCTTGCACTATAAATTCACACGGATTAGCAGTACATCGTCAGGGCGCATGAAATCCGTGCGCATACAATCTAACTCAAGGCTTAGGGATGCTAATTTAGGAGTTTATATCAACAGCAAAGTTACAAAGGCATTGATCTCTCTGTGTTGCAGCTTGAGAATCCAATTTTTTATATGAGGCACCTTTGTTCGCGAGATGATTCGAGCTGCCTCATCTTTCCGGAGCTTAGGGGCTTTGAGTCTAGAAGGCTAAGGTGAAGACGGTTTCAATTGGAAGCTGCGAATATGACCCCCTAAGTCATGTTTATTGAGAATAGTTCGCAGTGGGAGATTAAGACGTGAGAAGCCCTCGTTGGAGTATGATATCTGCACGACGGCATAGAGTATTGGCTCAACCACGGCATGGAAATATTTGTAGACGGAGCTCAGCGAGCACAAGTCACAAGAAGCTCCAATATGGCGTCCTGGATTTCCCGAGGGGACTTCAATAGCAACGCCATTCTTCGTACCCCTAGTTCTGGAGTCAGTCAAACGCAGGGGGGGCCAGTGGCGGGTTTGCCTTGCGTCCACAGGAAGGCATTTGGACGGGTTTAATAACTCAGATTCTTGCGTGACAACATGGTTTTTTTTCATTCATATATAGTGTTTCACATGCGGTATGAAGTGGCGGAATGAGCCAGCTTCATTTCGTGACCTGCATATTGAGGGCCAACAAAGTCAGAGGCTCTGTGGCGGTAGTTTATTGTCCAGGAGTGAGCTCCTCCATTTTTAGCAGATCAATCTTCTAGGTATTGACGTATCTAGAAACTTCAAAGTCGAATGGAACATCAAGTAAAGAACTCATACAGCGAACAGGATGATGTTGGAGCAGATGGAGGAACAGGGACGAGGACACAAATTTTGGCATGATCAAACACAGGAAACGCACTAAAACTGAGTACTAAGTATCTTAGCACGCATCACCTTCGCTACTCTTACCATGGCTACTTGAGCTATTATGCATGTTCGAAGTTGCAGAAGACAGCTTGCGCATGGCTCCTGAAGGTACAAATGTGTATGAAGCATCAATGTGTGGTCTCTACCAAGGAGCCGGTTGCTGTACCCAGCTGCATTAGGCACAGTCGTAAATATCCCACTTCAACTGTCGTCGACGGTACAAATGCTATGATGATAAGAAAAATATGGTTTTATTGGTCGCAGTGATGTTATACTATAATGCCAACGTAGTCATTAGTCTATGAGGAGAAATTATCAATATTCAGCCTTACCTGACTGCTAGCTTTCAACCTCGTGGCGATAGTCAGCCAGATGGGCGTTTGTATCGAGGCTGTGCCCACCACTACGAATAACTAAAATTGGGGCTCAGCTGAAAACGTTAGCGCTCACTGAGAGCCTCGCGTCACAGATAACCCCTCGCAGCCACGACTCATTGTTTTTCGCTTCTTGATAAATCCGTCCAGTCCAAGCTTGGACTTTTGCGTCGCCAACAAAGAACTGCACTGGAACAATGGATCCGCTGTCGATCGCGACCTCTGTGGTAAGGTTGAACCTGATCTCCTGTGCGACATAATACTAATGAACATCGTAGGTCGGATTGACGGCGACATGTCTGTCCACCTGCAAAAAGCTACATGACCTAGCAGGAGACTACGACGACGTACCAGTTATCATTGCCATGATTTGCTCTGAGTCCACGGTCATCAGTATCGGTTTATCAGAGCTACAAATGAAGATCCTCCGACGCGATGATCTCTCACAAGCTTGGGCGTCGAGAACAGAGGTCTGGGTGGCGTTCGAGACGGCGCTCACTGGATGCATGATTGTCTTTAGCTGCCTTGAAGCTGAAACAAGACATCTTCAATCAAGAAACCTAGGAGTTTGGGCCAAGATAAAATTCATGTGGAATCAAGACCGACTCAAAGAGCTTCTTAATGCGCTTCGAGGACAACAAACATCTATCGCTTTCCTACTCAAAATTCTCGAAACGTAAGTATCAGTTTTCTTAAATATTGGGTCTAGACTAATATCAGAGCAGTGACACCTTATCGGACATTCAGAAAACCCTCCGCATAAATGCATCCAAGATTCAAGGTTCTGCCTCAGAGGCCCAGTCCCTCCGGTCGCGAAACCCAAGCGTCAAGATGGGGTCCCCATCGGTCTTCGACAACGATGCTTCAAAGCTTAGCTTTTTCGATGTTGAAGCCATATCGGGTGTCGCACCGTCAGAGCTCGACTTTGAGTTCGATGACATGGTTCTTAACAGCCAAGCATACAGACGGGCTTTTGCCAGAGCGCAGGCAGAAGGACAGAAGCCACACGTCCACGTAAGAGAGGAGAATGACAATTCCGATACCGCCACAGTTCGAGATGTCAGCCAAGACCTGAGCATGGTGTCCTTAGCAGGATCGCAGCCGACGAACTCACCACCAAGGGACAAGACGAACTTATCAGAGCTTCAAAGTGCTCAAAGCAAACAAAGCTCGAAGAACCTTGGCCCTAGTCAGCTCAAGTCACCAAACACATGCTTTCGATGTTCTCAAGTCCTCACAACGAAGTTCGTCAAAGGTCTGGGTCAAAGATGGCATCTTGAATGCTTCACCTGTGATGTAAGTACCTAAACAGCAACCCTACAACCCCGCAAACTCACAAGACCACCTAGGACTGCGGCAAAACTGTCACTGACAAATATTTCCCTTCCGACGAGGAAGATGGAGTTCAGCCAAGACCACTATGCGAAACTGATTACTTTAAGCGATTAGATCTCCTCTGCTTCCAATGTGGCAAAGCCCTGAGAGGTGACTATGTCACCGCCGGCAACCGGAAGTACCATATCGAGCATTTCACATGTGATGAATGTGACAAGACCTTTGAAGCCAAAGACAGCTTTTATGAGCACAACGACGGGGTATACTGCGAGTTGCACTTTTGCCGAAACTTTGCAGACCGGTGCGACGCCTGCAAATTCCCCGTCACGAAGAAGTATGTACACGCGACCCACAAGGGAGTCCAAAAGATATGGCATCCCGAATGTCATGTCATTGCGACTAACTGGGGCATCTCTCTCCCTCTGTCGTCTGTGGGGATTGATTATCTCCGGTCGATCGAGAACGGCGCCCTCCAATATTATAACGAACAAAGCCTGGGGCAGCATGAGGATTGTGTTGAGCGTATTTTCCAATCCACGGACAACTTTTTAGACTCTTTCCGAACTGGTTTCATCCTAGCTTTGCAGGATCCCTATGCATCCGCAGCTTTCGACAATTGGAAACTGATGATATCTTTAGCCTCGCGTCTTTTTGAAGCTGCTTCATCGCTGTCGAATGATGGTAAGTTCTTGTTGGGCTGAGTTTAAACAAAGGATATATACTAATGTTGAGCGGCAGGAGTCGGTGACTCTATGATCAAGAACTTTTACGCAATATTTAACGACTCTCTCTTAGAGCTCAGCTGGGGCGTCAAGAAAACACCTACCGTCGCCATCGCCGAGGCTATAGCTGCGGCTATCAAGCCCGTGCTCAAGGTGGCTTTCGATGCACTCCTAAGACAACCGGGGGCGCCATGGGACCGAGATAGTGACAAGGTCAATGACTTCCTATCCAGGCTCTCGGCCGAACGGTTGCCGGCACTTCAGGCTCCATATGATCATCAACCTACTGGCGCCAGAGAGGAGGAGTTGCTGTGCGCGCAATGCCACGAGCCCCTGGATTTGGAAAACGACAAATTCGCTGAATCGTCGAGACCGGGTCTACGGTGGCATCCTGCGTGTTTTCGGTGTCTTTTATGCCATCGACCAGGCTCTATCTTGACGCCTCCAAGGCTGGGGACCGCGGGATCGTTCAAATGTCAAGATGTATGGTGTGGATGGGAATGCAGCATCGAGCTAATTCCTAGTTACGTTCTGGTTATCCATTACATGTGGCAGGACTGGAGACAAGTTGTTCCATCAGATTAAGCTGCCGCTTCATCAGACAATGCGGCATATATCTAAAACCTTATACATATTTGAACTTCCCAACTATTTCTCAGCCCTATAAATTCACCTATCATTTCTTCCATGTGAGTTGCGTCTCAGCACACGTCTTACCAAAATCCTCCCACTGCAACGCGCTCCACTTGTCCGGATTTTCCGAAGCCTCCACAAAATGCTTCATGGCCAAAACAGCCTGCAAGGCCCATTTATCTGCACTCACACGACCAACGCCTGTAGCAAGCGGAGTCATCAAAATGCTCTGAATCTTGTCAACCTCGGGGGAACCACGGTTGTGATTGTCGATAGCGCAGAGTAAACTCCAGATACATTCATAAACAACTTCTTTATCCCACTGCACATCAGACGGCATGCGCATCGTCGGACAGAGAGCGACACGACGTGTGCCGTACGCATTTCGAGAACGAGCTTCAAATTCTTTAGGAATTTCGACGAGGGTGCACGTTCCCGGAGGCGCAAAGCCACGCCATTGCTTGTAAAGCTGTGCTTGGGCAACGCCAGTAAGAGCGAGATAGTCGTCGCGCGGCGAGAACTCGCGCGAGATGGCGTCATCAAAAGCGCCGTCGAGGCGGCCGTAGGAATTGGCTGGCGACACGATGGTATCGAACCTGACTTGTCTTGGAAGTTGAGATAGAGCGCAATTGTGAATCTCGATTGATACTGATTCGGGGAGTCTACGGCTCTTGCGGGCGACTTCAAAAGCGTCGCTGAATTTCTCCTCCATGCAGAGGAGATGGATGTGAGGAATGTGGGGGGTTTTAGCGGCCATGTTGGATACGCACTCTGATAGTGGATATTCTGATAGAATTGACACCAAATCCGACTCAATGATGGATGACGATGGAGAGAACAAGGCAATGGAGCTTTTTTATCTATGGTTGTTGGTCGGCTGATGGGTGCCTAGCCATATGATCGACGTGTTGTCACAAAGTAAGCGGCCATAACAAGGATAAGGCTAGTCGATCCGAAGGCTGTGCGCCAGCGACATGCTAAATATAGGTATGCAAGGCTAGCTGAATATTCCACTGCCATTTGTTTAGCTGAAGTGATTATGACCTAGACGATGTATGGTATAAAACAAAATTAAGTAAATGAGGCTCCATCTCGGCTCAACGCCCACTCTACCAGAGCTTCAGGCTTCTCCTCGATCTCAATCCTACACTCATTCATCCACGTCCAATGCTCCTCAAGCCTTTCAGAACTAGGTATCCACTCTTCAGTCCACAGGTCCAGATCTTCAATTATCTGCCCATCACCAACATTTCGCTTGACATCCTCCCACATAGTCTTCCACTGGTCGCGACGAAGCCTGAGCAACGCAATGTCGTTGTGCGTAAACATGTAGTAATAATCCTTATCGAGACAAGGGGTCTTACTCAGGATACCCTTCCACTCAACAGCGTATCTCTTGGGTAGATGTTCTCTTATTTTGTATCCCAGGTGGGGGAAACCCGATGAGAGCAGCATTGTCAAACGGCGCATCTCCCACTGAATAAGAGTCAAGAGCCACTCACTAAGAGCCCGACCTAATTCTTGTCGCCCGTTGGACTCTGCAAAGCAGGAGTTGCAGCACGCTTCATTGAGCATATGTCTTGTAATCGTCTCGTCATCCCAGTTCGTGCCCTCGTCGCCAACGCCCATCCTTTCAGGCTTCCAGTGTTGATAAATTCCTCCAATACGAAACGCTCGCATTTCTTGCCAGTGCTCGCATGTAGGACATCGGACCATCCACATTGACCAAAGCTGCTCGCAGGCGTCCTCCCTATAAATGAGACCACGGGGAGTATTGTAGGCCGGCCTCTTGTTGTCCAAAAATTCTGAGAAACGGGGGAAGTATCGGTCGACGTGTGACGCAAACTCGAGCTGTCGGCACGGGACGATAGGAACTCGTGGAGTGCCGCAAGTCAGGTCGGATTCCTGCCATATCGCACCACGTTTGAATCGGCACTCGTTGCATTTCCGCAGCCAGCGTTTCTTGCCGCATTCCTCTCGCTCAATTGATAAGGCGTTTTGGTCCAGCAGGACCAGCCTATCTTTCTGGTCCATATCTCGGACTTGGTCCACACTCAGGCCCTGAAACCCATCCATGTCGCAGTCCCGGATGGCTTCAAAGCGATCAATAAAATATTCCGAAATCGAGTATCCCATACCCCCGGTTATTGCAAGATAGTAGCGCTGGCGTCTCTTCTTTTCCTCGCGTCTGGCATCATCGGCATCACGCTTCGCCCTCTCTGGGTTTTTCTTCCGAGACCGGGTGTACCATGTTGGCTCCCATGTAGTAACCATGTGAGAAGCGGGAGATCCAGGAATAGGTTTTCTGTATCTCAATTTGAGAATTGAGTGGTTGTCAAAGGATTTGTGGGGAAGAAGCCGAAGACAGTCGGTGCAGGCCCATCTTATCGTCTCCCATTCTTCGCCATACCAGCCTGGTTCTAGACGGCCTTCCCTCGAAGAATATATGGGAGTAGGACCTCCATACTCTGGGATCAATTCGAGGGCTAGGAGTCGCTCAGCGAAGTGTCTCTTTTTTGGCTTGATGAGGCTTCGAAAATGAGTGTTGACTTGGCTGACTGATATGAGACTGATGGGTTCGAGAAATCGGATGACTTGACATTGTAGTTCCGTCGGCAAAAGGTCTAGGCTCATGATGATTATTTGAAACACAGTCTGTGGTCTAAAATTTTTGGAATGGACTGTTGATATTCAATGAGTAGGAACTTGTGAATTGATCAATGTGAGGATGAAGAACTAACATACAGGATGGAAGTCACACCCTGACTTATGGATGCACCAAGAGATCGGATCAACCTTTATCCGTGCATTTTAACACGGACAGGTGTTTGCTATTTGCATTACTGTATGTCTTAGCTCTAGTTCTGAGTTCGTGCACTGCCAGCCTTCGGTCTGTGAGTCAACGGTGAGATTAAGCATTAATTGTGGCGGAGCTTCTATTTGATTGTGGCGGAGCAACGCGACTACCCTATACAAGCCCAGTTGAGGATCGAATGACTTGTGCTTTGACGCTCATTGTAACCATTTAGTTCTACATCGGAGCCTTGAGTGATAGTATTGATAATGCGATAGTGTTTCGTGCAGTTTTCCCGGTGAGTGGCTAATTTGGTCTGGTTATCTTTTGCCATATCGCAGTGGGATCTCATTGATGTGGGGGTGGGGTTAGGTGGTATGTAAGCGTTACCTTGCTATAAGATTTATATAATCAAGATAGAGTTTAATTGCCTTCCTCCTGTAATGAATTGACCTCTGTTTCTTAGGGCTGACTCAGAACAATAATGGTAGTATCTGATTAGCATATTATGATTGGGCTGACCCCCCGCGGCTATACGAAGGTTTGTGCCACTGAAAGAGATCTGAGACCAAAGGGGTATCTATCCAATGCCCTGCCCCTTAAAAGGTCCAGGTACTGCTTGATGATATTTCACCTCTTCTTTACTGCGTTTATCTCACTATATGCTCTTTCGCAGTCAACAACTGCTGTAAAGCCAAAGTAATAACTGCTCTATATTACAAACCATCACTCGTCACTGACGCACGTTCCAGACAAGACTTGTCAGAATGGCTCGCAAAGGATCCTGTCGATCGCAAGATGAATAGAAGCCACTTGCCCGCAAGTTCAATCCCAGCTTGCGCTACAAAAACGGCGTAGGATCTCACCATTTCGAGGTTCGTGAGTACGACGAGAACTGGACCTTTTTGGCATCTGAGGTAAACTGTCCGTGCAAACATTGTGACCGTGCCACGCCCCGCAAGGATTCTATCACCATCGCAGTCGATGGTGCCTGTAGAGGAAACGGAAAACCTGGCGCAAAGGCTGCAGCCGGAATCTTCATTGGGAACAGATGCAAGTACAACACAACTTTTTTATTGCTGCAAGGCATTGAGGAAAAACCAGGAATTTTAATCAGTCCCGGAATAGTTGGCGTTGGATGCACCTGAAACGTGTTCTTCGCAAAGGTTAAAGGCAGGCCCTCATACCTTATTTGACGCCAAAGCAGTAGTAAAGTAGCTCTACAGAGAGGGAATCTGACTAATAAGGGATGATGTCATATTCCTCAGGATCATCGGCCAAGTAGCCATAGACTAAGAAATGCTGGTCGAAATACTCCTTTCGGGTTTAAGTTCCTGATCAGCTCAATTCGTCCGTACACTTCGTCCGTCAGGAAGTGGGATAACAGTGACTTTGTACATACCGATTACAAAGGCTTAATCATAAGGCTAGTTGCGCAACCTTTCATCCGGCCTTGCGGACCAAAAAAACGGCCGCACATGTCCGAAAAACGGTCGACTTCCTATCTATTTCCGCCTCAAAGCCGGGTTTTAAGCGTGCTTTACCTCTTTGAGTTTACGGCAGGAAAAGATGTATCGCTTGAAGCTTGTACAGGATGATTGATCCTTGCAAGTGGGAGCCGATCAGGGTCTTAGTAACCAGGCTTGTGGCGGGTCGCGACCACATTCTTGACTAAATGCTCGTCCGGAATCGATATCATCATGCCAGAACGAACGATGAGGGATATAATACCATGGTAAGCTATAGGCACCAGTGTACCAGCGATAGACCAGGTTCTTATATCCCTTGCTAACTCTTGCCTCAAGTGGATCGTAGCCCGGAATCCCTGAAACTTGTTGCCTGAAACTTGAAATTCTCGGAAGAAGACACGATACACCCACTCACCATAAGATTATCCACCTAAGCTCGTAGTTCGGTGGAACTGAACGACCGATATTGACGACGTTTGACGGCTCTCGGACTGTTCTCGAGGGCGATCATCGCCTTCGCCCTTATATATGACTGTTCGTCCGCGACATCATAAGGGTTTTCTTGTTTCATCGCTCTTATCGCATGACTCTTAGACCTCATATTGATCATCCACTCCAACTCAAAATGTCAAGCCCTCATGTCGCCCTCTATGTTGACCAGGACGCAAAGTTTAACGTTCGAAGCGATATTGAACACAAAGACATTGCCGACAATGAACTACTAGTTGAGGTTCACTACTCTGGAGTCAACCCAGCCGATGCTCGTCATGCCGTTGCTCTCGGTATCCGATCGACTGTTATCGGCTACGACTTTGCTGGCCAAGTTTTGAAGGCCTCGCCTACATCCAAGTTCAAACAAGGCGATATCGTTGCCGGATATACGCCATCCGGTATTGGGCGAGCACTCAAATACGGGACACACCAGAGCCAGCTTGTAGTGCCAGACGATATGGTCTTCAGCGTGCCTGAGAATCTGCCTGAGAGCCACGCAGCAGCTCTTACCGTGGTTACCATGACCGCTGCAGATGTCTTGTACAATTTGTTCGATTTTCCCATGCCAACAAACCCCGGTACCTTCAAAGGCCCAATTCTTATCTGGGGCGCTACTACGGGAGTAGGTATTTCTGTTCTTCAATTCGCGCGGGCTAGTGGCTGCGAAAACATCATCGTAACAGCATCCCCGAACCGTTTCGATCTCGTCAAAAGTCTCGGCGCAACCCACGCTTTCGACTATGCTTCTCCAACCGTTATCACCGACATCATCGCAGCCACCAAGAAGATCGGCCAAGGTCCGATAACGCATGCTCTCGATGCAGTTGGCACCATGGTCGAACCGTTCTCTTCAGACCAGCTTTTAAAAGCGGTCGATGAGACAACAAAGCCGGTGTGTGTCATACTTGCCTCTAATGAAAGATTCAAGGTACCTTTTGCAATCCCAAAGGACGGCTGGAAGATCCATCCATCCGGAGCACCAGAGCCCATCAACATTCCTGCTAGGCCAGAAGATCATTGGAACTCCTGGAAGGCACTTCATTGGGCTATTGATAACTACGGCACGAAGTTCCAGTTGCCACCCGTCGAAGTCATCAAGGTTACGCCTGAGCAAGCTTTGGAAGAAATTCACAAAGTTGCAGAAGGAAAGCGAGGTTTTGGGAAACTAGTACTTGGCAGGCCTTTCAAGTAATGCTCCACTTCTTCAGGAACGGTCAGAGTAGAGTGTTACAGCCGGGTTTATCCAAAGTAGCTGAGCTTGGACAAATAGGAGTAACTAGCCATCTTTTGGGCCTCCCGCACACCAACTCGGCGTCAAGTAAGAACCCGAACTTCCGTGGGCGGGCTGCGTGCGGAGTAGCTAGAGTATTCCGGGGTATTTCGCATATATTTAGCTGTTCATTTCCAACCAGGATAGAAACAATATTCTATCAAGAAATATCACCCATTGTCGACGCTGAAACTTTCCTTTTTATCACTCAATCCAATTTTTCTATATCAATTCCTGCAATGGCTCCTTTCACGGTTGGCTCCTTCAAGGTGAAACAGCGAGGTGTAATTCCTCGACAAGGCCCACCAGCAACCCCGAAGACGACAGAACTTCCAGCAGGACACAAAAAGCGCCCTGGAAGTCGCGTCTTGCCGAGTCCCATCATCTTTGACGAGGATCAGGTCCTCACTCTACGTGATGGTACAAAGATCCGCGCCGATATCTTTCGGCCCAAAACTGAGGACAAAGTTCCCGCTATCGTGATGTGGGGACCGTATGGTAAATCTGGGAGTGGAATACTCAATCTGTCAGAGATGCCATTGAGGGCCGGTATTCCAGAAAGCCGGCTATCTGGTTACGAGGACTTTGAGGGGTCAGTCATGAGTTCTGTGCATGCATTCCATCTTCGAGCACACTAACGCAATACAGACTGGACCCGGCAGAATGGGTTCCAAAGGGTTATGCTATCATCAACGTTGATCCAAGAGGTGTCAACGACTCTGAAGGAGATATTCGTTGGTGGGGAACCTCTGAAGGTCAAGATGGCTATGACGCCATTGAAGAAATCGCTAAATTACCCTGGTGCACTGGCAAGGTTGCCTTGGCCGGGAACTCTTGGCTTGCTGTCTCCCAATACTTCATCGCGGCTGAGCAGCCGCCCTCTCTTGCCTGCATAGCACCTCTTGAAGGGCTATCTGATCCTGCTAGAGAAGAAACATACCGTGGAGGAATATTGCAACCTAGTTTCTCAAATTTTATTGCCGAGATCTTCTCAGGTGCGTCGGTGGGCAAGATCTTTGAATCGAACAAGGTCGCGATGCAGTGCTGACGAGTAACGTGCTTATACAGGCAGGGGACAGCAGGAAGATTGGACTGGGAACTTGCAAACAATCAGCGAATCTAATGAGTATGTGGAAGATAAGCGAGCCCGGATCGACAAGATAAATATCCCCTCGTATATCGGCGCCAGCTATTCTACCAATCTCCACACCATTGGGTCTTTGAGGGCCTTTGAAGAAATCGGGCATGAGAAGAAATGGTAAGTCGACCAGCCGAAACGATTTCGCGGATGTTAACTTAATGGCAGGCTCGTCTTGCACTCAACCCAGGAATGGTACGACCTTTATACAGACGAACGAACCCAAGACTTGTCCAAATTCTTCGACCATTACCTACGAGGCATCGAGAATGACTGGCAGAGAACTTCACCTGTCCGTATGGCATTCTTAAACTACAACAAGCCAGCCATTGTGAATCAAGAGTTTGAAGACCTCCCTTGGCATCTGTCTTCCGCACATACCCAGCAACTATATTTCAACTCAGATGGAAGTCTCTCCAAGGAAAGACCTGCCGAATCGAGCACGCTGGAATATCAGGCGGACTCATCCGATAAGCTCAGCTTCAGTTATAACTCTCGTTCCAAAACTACCATTACGGGGCCATCTACGGTGGTAATTAACATCGCCTCTCCTAACCATAATGACCTAGATGTCTATACTCACATCTACAAAGCAGACGCAAATGGGCAGATACTCACCAACCTAAACATCCCGTTACCAGAAGGCCTCTCAGAAGAAGTCATTGAGAAGGCAACTACAAATAGGGCTTTCCGCTACTGGGGCCCTGATGGGTGGTTACGGGCCTCACGTCGACATGTGTCTCCCGAACTCTCAGGCAAAACTTGGAAAACACTGTCTTACGGCAGGCCTGAGCTGGTGACTCCATCCGAGAGTGTCAGGTTAGAGATCCAGCTGTGGCCTACAGGAATTGTCTTCGAAGCAGGGGAACAGTTAATTTTGAGAGTCAGTGGAGAGCCGCTAGGTATACCGGCACTTCCACACCTATTGAAGCCGGAGAATGGGAATAAGGGAAAGCATATTGTGCAGATTGGCGGAGAAGCTGGGGGATATTTGCAACTCTATACGCTGGAATAGCTTAAGAATTGGTTTGAAATGGGTCGAAGGTGCCGCGATTGCCAAGAAAGAAGACAGTGAAGTCAGAGGGACACATTCTAGATCACATGCATGATTGACGTTAATGAGATTTTTTCCGTTCTCTTGGTAATCATAGCCAATTCGAACTTGGGACTTGTTAAGCTCAAGAAATAACGTTGGCCTCGAATAGTAGGCGAGAAAGGAAGGTCTGTGAGTTGGTATATATACAGTGTATTAGACAAATTCATATCATGTCGTTAGCCTGGGCATGCTCAAGATCATTTCTCAACATCTCTCGAGGATAATCGAGCCAAAAGTGCCACTCTGGTCTGAGGTAGTCCACAATAAGACCCAATAGGTACGACCCTGTATCCCCAATCTGCCATAGGTTTCGACCATAGTGCAACAGCAGAGCATAGTAGCCGAGCAATACCAGTGCCTCAGGTCTCTTTTCCGCCAGTAAACTAGTCAACTCTGGAGATGCTAACATGGTCCACTGAAAGATCATCCGGAAGCGGTTGCTCTTCGCTTCCTCTTCCTCCGTGAACATGGCGTCAAATCCAACTTGCAGGTATTGGATCGCTTGTTGGCAAGCTTCTTTTTCGTCTTCCCTCAATCCAGTCGAGTCATTGACAAGCTGAACAACCGGCTGACAATGACTGCCTTTTGGTTCCCGGGAGGATTCCCCCGAGCTGAATGACAAGACCGGTGCAAGCTCAGAAGCCAAGAGCAAAGGCCATGCGGACCGTGCCACATTATAAATACCGCGATTCATATCCACACACTGCACATATTGAGCAAGGAACCCATCCAGTCCATCCGGGCCCCGGTTGGCCAATGCATCGGCGAGAAGATGATGGCCAAGTGAGACTGAGAATAGAAGGACAGCAACGCAGTTAGTTCGATTGACTTCGCGATTCGTTGAGTTGAAAAGCGAGACAGCGCGTGTCTGTAAGCTAACAGCTTGGTGAAGATAATGTGCAGAGCGTTCAGGGCGTATGGCAGCTAGATGGCGCGCTGCAAAGGCCAATACCTGATGTAAAAGATAGGGTGCTTTGATACCTTCGCTAAGACATTTGTCAAAGGTGACCTTGAAACCTTCAACCTTATCGCCAAGATTGAACAAATCTTTATTGGTTATCACATGGACAAAGAGCTCCATGTGCTCCATGTTGAGAACATTGTCAAAGGTTGGATCCTGGTTGACGGGTGTGGTAGTTCCTGGTGTAGATATGGCGGTAATCGATCTGTGACTGTCACCGGGACTAAGAAGCTGCTCGTCTCGAGAGGACGAATCTGAAACCGAGGACCTGTCGGTCGGGGCAAGGCTTCTAGAGGCAAAGCTGCACTCTCGGCCTGTCATGGTGCAGAGTAGGCATACTGGGCGACCCTCATCGCACTAATTCATCAAACACGCGTGTTAGTAATTGGGAGACTGTAATATGTTAGAAAATATGTACCTTAACATGACGTCGCTTGCTATTTGTTTGTTATAATTAGCTGATGCCGAAATGGTGGCCGTTCAATCAACTCACCACTGTAAGCAGCCTTTCTTTGACTTTTTATGACTGCGACGGAGCATGTCGAACAGAAGGTGAAGTAGAAAGCTGAAACAGAAAGGAATGACGTGTTTCGATACAGTACATTGCGGATCTTGCTCGATTCGAGATCCAGTAGGATTATCCCAGATCAAGCTTGTATGTTGAAAAGCTGGGGAATACGCGTGAACAAGGAACAGGAAAACAGAAACTTGAGAGATTTGAGACGCAGGACATCATCATCATCCAGGACCATAAGCAAAGTGTTTGCTTCGCTTATCTAAAAAGGGATCAGCTAGAAACCCTTGACGAACTAAACCTTGTAGCGTAGCAGTCTAGGCCATTCGTAGTAAGACAGTGACGATCACTTGTCTGTATCCCTGCTCATCGCTTAGCTAACACGCGTGTCGGCGGCCTCGGCCTCCAGCCTAGACTATTTCCAGAGATGTAGGGTGAGCTGCAAATTAAACAAGCGAGTGGCTGTTGAGTACGCAATACGCAACACGCGTGTCAGCAGAGCATGGGGAAAGTTGCTTAACATTGTGATTTAGGAGAAGCTTGGAATATTCTATAAGAAATCGTGCCTGGAACGTTTTGAGATCTCATTTATGTAACTCTATGTTAACTTTGTTTTGAACACTATCCGAATCTATTTGTGAACAGCTCCGCAATCCACCATTTGATCTTCAACCTGTGATCCTGTCTCGATTTCCCTTTCATGCGACCAATCTGATTATCTCAGACATGGCGAAACTACAACCATACAAGGGGGACTCCTATCTGTGGGAGTATTTGCCCAGTCTCGCAGGCGCCATCACATTCACTCTTCTCTTTACACTTGTCACAATAGCCCACGGTTGGCGAATGTTCAAGTCCAAGCTCTGGTTTTGCATACCTTTTTTCATCGGCGGAGTTTGTAAGTCTACTCAGTTCCGAAATCTTTCTTAATGGCCACTGACTCCAGCTTCAAGCCGAGATACTCGGGTACTTCTTTCGAGCTCTGGCCTGGAACGCCACGAATTCCCTGGCTATCTACATCATGCAAGCTCTCTTTCTACTCCTACCTCCGGTCCTTTTCGCTGCGACAATATACATGGTCTACTCCCGTGTTGTGAGAGCCGTCGATGGACAACATTGCTCCCCCATTTCTGCGCGCTGGACCACTCGGATCTTCGTCTTCGGAGATTTCATCACATTCAACATCCAATCTAACGGTGGCGGATTGTTAGCAAGTCCAAAACTTGCCAATATCGGAAACATCATCGTTATAGTCGGTCTAATTTCCCAAATCCTGCTCTTCCTCGCATTTGTGGTCTGCTGTATTGTTTTCCATAAGCGATTCCGGGCTCATGTGAAGCGGACGAGTATTCCCGTGGAGGTTCCTTGGAAGTCTTGTCTCGGTATGCTGTACTTCACTTCGGTTCTTATCCTTGTGCGCAATATTTTCCGAGTTGTCGAGTTCGTCATGGACAAAGAGGGTTACCTTCAGCAGAAAGAGTGGCCGACGTTCGTTTTCGACTCGGTCTTAATGCTCTTGGTTATGATTGCCTTTTATATCTGGTATCCAGATAATCTCCGAACGCACTCGCGAGACTCAACGATAGAACTTGCACCGAAGAGAATACCTAGTTCTGAGAATGCGGGAGTTTCGAACTAGAATATATTGACTCCTTAATTTGCTCCATGGTATTCCAAGACAGACTCGCATTTCCTTCGAAGGATGGAGGCCAAGTAACGAGGAAAACCTTGGTACGGCAAAAGGGGGTGTTGTTAGCGAAGGTATCAATGTTCATTATACACTTGAAAGTGGAGAAGAAGACTTAATATCGTTGATGCGCAGGGAGCGTTGGATAGAGCAGGACATTCCCGTTTTCACTTTGAATTTACTCTAGAGTATGGCTTTCAGGGACATATTTGACAATAAAACAAGAATCTTATTTAATTCATAAGCACATCATATATACATACTCCCCATCGAATGGTACATACAGCATCCTTCAATATTCTCACCATCATATCTTCTCTAACTTCTCAACCTATCTCAAACTCTCCCATCATCATCATCGTATCAAGATCTCGAACGAACCCTGATGACGATCATACACGAGCCCCTCGATGTAGGGCGCAACACGACCTCGCATCTTTTTCTTATACCAGGCGAGTCTCTTTGCATAATCGATCCTTGCTTCATCCTCGCGTATGTACTCGAATCCATGCAATTTGTGCCTCGCCTGAGCGAATCCACTCCAAGGTCTCGTTTGGTTATCTGGCTCGTCTTCAGGAACTTGCTTGATGCGTGTCTGGTCATAGAAACGACCGGCCAAGAGCCATGACTTGACAGACTTGGATCGCGCGACTGAGAAGACACTCAAGAACCCATGCCTCCCCGTGTAACACACTTTTGCTCCTTTTCGTATGAGAAGTTTGACAGCTGGAAGTTGGCCGCAAACACTGGCGATCATTAAAGCCGAGCCCAATGGGCATCCTTCAAACTCGATATCGGCCCCAAGTGACAAGCAATTCTCCATCTTGTCGATAGCATTCTGTGAAGCAGCTCTGCATAGAGGACTCCATCCTTTTTCAGGATTCAGGTTCGCAAACCTTTGGAGTGTCTCAGAGCCAAACCGTCGACGTACGTGACGAAAATGGGTTCCTAAAAAGGTCATTCTTGCAAATGCAAGAGTTCCATATAAGTTCCACGGGAACGGCTCCATATCACCAAGTTCATCATCGCTGTTGAGTATGTATTCCAATCCATCGCCGTATTCAAGGCCAAAAAGATAGCTTCCTGTTTTCCAAGTGTGGTCAGAGGACAAACCCATGGATTTGAGCTCCATGAGTGAGCCAATCGTAGTTTTAGGGGTCTCAAGGGGATGAAAAATTGCCGTAGGAGACCAATCCAGCCATTTTAATGATGCAAGCATTTCTTCCCTGGTCACCACTCTTGCGAGAGTTTCGACCATTCCCACCGACCATCCTTCCCACCTTTCCAAAAGATTCGGAATGCTTTCGGTAAAGAGAGGAGTTACAGAGGCACCATAATGGACGAGGAGCTCTGCCATCTCGCGAGATCTGGTACAAGCCAGCGGAGTGTCGCCATCAGAGTCAACAAGATCAACAGCCGCCCCATACTCCAGTAAGAGCCGGGCTACTTCGACGCTTTCGCCGTGCATAGCGTCATTTAGAATGGGTGAGGTGTATCTCGAATCGGTGTTTTCCTTCCTCGAACCGAATGAGCGAGCGAGAATTCGTGGCAAAATCTGCTGAAATGGGGGTTTCTCGCTTGACAGCTTATCTAAGTATGCCAAAACGGTCCTCAGGCCTGGATCATTCTCGTTTCTTATTGCTTTCGACAATGAATGAAGAGCGATTTCTTCCCAATTACCCCCTTGGTCGGTGAATCTTCTAAGAATGGCGGGAAGAACCCCTGCCAGATCATCATCACCCAACGCGAAGTCCATGGCAGTAATTGGCGACACGCCATCCCTGTAACAATACTGAACTGTTGAAGCTCCTTGGTCAAGTAGCCAATCAGTAATGTCGAGTTCACCGCATTCCATGGAGTAGATCAAGGGTGATAAACCGTTCGTTCCGGGGATGACACCGTCCAGAGGACAACCCTCCGCTTGGAGATCTCTACAGTCTTCGAGTATTCCACCTTCAATTGCTGACTTTAGTTGGTTGAGTAATGAGTTAAGGGCATTCTGCGAAAACCCGGTGATGGAGTCCCTTGCACCTAGTTGAATCAGAGCTCTGGTGACTGCTAGGTGCCTGTTTTGGACCGCAAAATGAAGAGGAGTGTAGTCGTCATCGTCCAAGGCCATGACTTCATGTCCGCATTGAACAAGTCGAGTGACGATTGTCTCGTGACCGCGCATGGCCGCAAGGTGTAGAGGTGTCAGCCCTCCACCTGTTTTGAGCTCGATATTGATGAGGTCTTCTTCAAGAAAAAAGTTAAACGCTTCCAGGAATCCTGTGTAGCAAACCATTTGGAAGCCTGTCATTGGCCCTATCAACTCCATATCGTCAACCTTGATGCTAAACAGGTAGAGAGCTTCCCAGTCGATACTGACATCGGTCTCCCTAGAGACTTGGAGCATCTTGCGTAATAGGGAAACATTCTTACGCAAAACGCATGCATGGACCGGTCTTAAAGAAAGGTCTTGGCCCGTTCCTGGCAGCGCATCTTCCCCGTTGGGATTGGCGCCCTTATCTAATAGAGTCTCGGCACAGAGGAATGAGCTCACTGTGATATGGTGTACAAGAGGTGTTGTTCTTTCATGAAAAGGTAATTGCTCATCGACACCGTTGATATCGGCCCCGTTCGCAACTAGCTGGTCTATCATCCAGGTCGCCTCAGCCTCTGCCCAGTTGGGGTGCGCGAGATAGTGAATGAGGCCAAGACCCGGATGAATACTTGAGAAACCATTTAGTCCCTCAGAGTCAGAATGTGACAGAACAAGCTTCATAGTGTCTTTCCAACCGGGGGCACCGCCTTTTTGCCAAGCTTGAAGACAAGCGAACTGAATCACTGTTGTATTGTCAACAGGGTGGTGTATATCCACTTCATGCTCAAGGAGTACTTTAATAGTTTGCTGGTGACAGTTCCAGATTGCTCTTTTAAGAAAACGAATCGAGAGCTGGCTTTTGGAATCCCATAAGCGTGATGTGGTTATTGCTTCACTTAAGACTTGGTTGTCAACCACATCATAGGGCCATGGAATGGCGTTTGGCCACCGAGCTAGGAGTGATATAAATGGTGCCAGTGCGCATTTGCTGTTTGTATCCTCATAAACTTCGATACAGCCATGAGAAAGAAAATAGGCCGATGCGGCTTTGAAAGCAGTGTAATTTTTTGAGAGCACTTCAAACTCAAACCGATCATAAGCGGAACAAATAAAGGTCCATGAATCAGTACCATTTTCGTCTTGGCATCTAAACAGACCGTCGAATGCGAGCTGGTCCAGAACTTCGTTGTTTGGACCCTCACCAGCTCGTAAGCATGCATCAACATAACTTTCAATCGATAATCTCCCTAGATACCGAGATTCAGTAGCACCAGGGAATAGTGACTTGAGATATTCCACCCACTGCCACGAAACAGAGGGAGCAAGATGGTGTAGAGGTTTAGCATCTGCTAGGCCCGAGGTCTTTGGGTTATCCCTAAGCTCTAGTAGCTTTTGAACAATGGCCTTAGAACCGCAACTAAGGGCGAGTGGGAAGACCGGTTCCTGGGCATCCCAGAAGCAGGGGACATCATTGCAGTGGTTGATGAAAGCCAATACATTTCTTTCCATTGCCGGATCGGGGTTCGTGGGATTGTGTATGACGGACAGGGCGACAGCCAAGGGGGTCCTACCATCTTTTGATTTCATCAGGAGCCCTTGTTGAGTTTCTTGGATATTTGAGGTGAATAAGATATTGAGAAACTGGGAGTCGGGTACCAGCATTTCGGCTGCAAGGTGCCAGATAGTCAAATCCCCTTCAATGGTACTGAGCAGTGACACACCGTGCCGAACAAATACGTTGAGAATGCTGCTCATATCCATCGAACCACTAGTTAAGAGTACCGCATCATACCCGAAACTGTTTTTGATATATGGATCACCTCCCTTATCTAAGAGTAAACTGACACAATTAACTGCGTTGCGTCTAACTGCAAGATGCAAAAGAGTTTCAGAAAGGTTCGCTCTTGAATATCCGATCTCGGACAGGTCGATACGCCCATCGTTGAGATAAGTGGTCAGAGCTTGAGAGTTATCCTCGGCGATTGCGTACACGACTTGAGTTTTCAAAGCCTCGGATGACAAAGAGATCCTGGTGTCGGTACGATGCGGGTCTTTAGTAAATGGCAGCTCCATGGCAACGGCTGCCGACCAGATGATTTTACGGAGCTCGAAGCCCCAATTTCCATTGAGAGCTGAAGATTGCTGGAGATATTCATTGAATCTCTCAAGCGCAGACTCCAACCGCGATGAGTGTTGTCGAAGTGTCCACCACAAATCGACACAACCTCCGAACTTCTCAATCTCATCTTGAGGAGGCACAAACCCGCTCGACAGTAGCGTAATGGTAGAGCTGAAGTCCTGAAGATGACAAGATATTACCATCGAGTCGAGGAATAAGAATTGGCGGTCATTCGAAAGCGTGGCCCCGGCTTCAAGAAGACATGCTAAAGTGGCATTCCGGCGCTCCGAGCATGGTGATATGAGCCTTAAAAATTCAGACTCTGGTCTAGGGATATCGACGATAAGTCTCTGCAGAGATGAGTACCAGTGGTAAAGATTCAAGAAGGAAGCTTGCGAAAGGTCAAGAGGTGTACCAAGGTGGGAAGGCTTACCAACATTGGCACCTTGCTGGATGAGGAAGGAACAGACCTCGGGTAAGTTTAGAGCGGCGGCGATGTGGAGAGGATGGACAGAGGCCATGAGACCATCATCCCCGGAGAATCTTTCGTCAACTTTCGACTTGTTGAACTGACCCTGTATCGCCTGTATAGCCCAGAACGACATCTCTTCTGTGAACTTGAATGCCCAAAGATAATATCTCCCGTTGACGTTTGGGCGAAACAATGACTTGGCTGCACCAAGCAGATATGTGTTGTTGAGTCCGTCCGCCGTCAATCTGGGCCATTGCATAGCAGCAAAGTGATAGAAGGTCAGGGGATCAGTCGGTCCCAATTTGACCTTAAGTATGTCTGAGACCTCAGAAGGCTCGACGTCAAAGTTTTCAAGCTGAATGAATTTGAGACATAGTAGTCCAATCGCAGGTTGGTCCTGTGATCTCGAAATCCTGTAAGGTGCAAACCCAGCCACTGCCAGGAGCGTTTCGTCTGCCAAAAATTCTTGGACGGTAAAGTGGGCAAACTCGAAGAATCGGCCGTCGGCACTCTTTCGTATCAAACTGCTGCACTTTCGAGCAATAAAACTCTCATCCACGATATGCTCGAGTCGTGCCCCGAGCTTTTCGGGTGTTGAGACTGCTGCACAGAGCTCCTTTATAGGTAGTGGTATTGGAAAAAAGGCGAGGATTTGCAAGCATAGTTGAACCTTGCTTTGCGTCTTGGCTGGAAGCTTACTGAGCCTTCTTAGGATGCGCAGATAACTGTCGTGTAACGTAGGGGGCAGATCATCGAGTGCCTCAAGACGGTCTGAGTCTGTCCCGAGCTCGCTCAGATAATCAAGCTGACAAGCGACCCAGCGAAACCTGGAATATTGATTAGCCCATATGTCTGGTGGAGGCCTTTCAGGAATACACGCACATTCCACGCGCGCGCGTGACCAGCTCGCTTTCGATCTTTTCCTGGACACTGGCATTGTTCACTATGGGTTGGCCGCGACTTTCACGTTGCTTCATCTCGGTCCTGATGTACGTCTCGACATCTTCTGTCCGTGCAGCAATGTTGATTTTCGTGAAGTCATACTCCAGTTCAGCCCGGATTTCTTCCTCGTCGCGGCTGAAGACGGCGATTGAGGTGGTATCTGCATCGTCGGCCAGATCTTTAAGTGCTCTGGCAACGTCTTCGACGTCGTCAACACACTCGTCAACACCATCGATGATGATAAACGCCTGGTCGAAGGTCTCGGTCATTTTTTGGATGGTTGCCCGCAAGTCATCGACGTCTGGCGATTGACTCAAAGCTCGTCGCGGATGGAGTATCTTGTGGTAAGCCTCCAACAGTTCGAATGCATCATCTCTTTGAAGAGCGAGCTGATATGCAATTGCCCCAAGGATGTTGATCGGAGAGTGGGTCTTGTCATCCTTGTAATCACAGAAGTAAAATGCCACGCCGAGTGAGCTGTTGCTGGACGAGCTCCTAGTTAGTGCTTCTTGGATGACGGCGCCGGCCAAGATAGTTTTCCCGCCACCGGGGATACCCTTCAGCCAAAGTCGGGAGCCTGGCGTAGTGAACCATTGCTCCAGTTCCTCGGATTCAAGTAACCAGGTGCCAGTAAGTGGCTGCCGCCACTTGATACTCTGGTCGAGATTGGGTTGTGGGTTACCGTCGGGTTTCATAAAAAAGGCCAAGATGTCTTTCTTTTGATTGTCAAGTAGAATGTGAGTGCTGATTTCCACCTTGTCGAGTGTCTTCGATAGTATCTTTCCGGTCTTATCGTGGTTCTCAGCTTGTTTAGATAGTAAAAGCTGGAGTTGCTGCATATTATCAGCCGAGGCAGCAAGAGAGATGGTGTCCTTATATCGTGAGATATCCGCCAAAAGGTCTTTTGTCTCCAAGACTGAATAAGGCCATTTCATCTGCTGAACCAGGCCTTGTAACCTGGACGCATTGAATCTGTCGGCGGTCTTCTTGACCCTTCTCTCGATCTTCTGAAATGTTCGTTCGCATTGCGAAAGGTGCTCAACTCTCAATGCGGACTCGAATTCCTGACCCTCAGCCTCCAGATGACAAGCAACGGCGTGCAAGCTGCGTAGTACACTAGCAAAAGAATTGATTTCGTCACTCAATTGCTGGACCTCTTCTTTGGCCCCCGAAGCAGTCCGGCTGTACCTAAAGACATGGCGGAAGACGGTGTCTGTCAGGCTAATGATGCCAGCAATGCTTGCAGCAATGGAGAGGGGGTCGGCCATTGGTTCTGAAGTCCAGATAGGCAATATGTCGAAACGTTGTTATGCGACTCAGCTATTCAACGTAGGAGACGTTGAGTGATGACTTGGAGAAGAAGAGAAGAGAAATCACATCATGTGGTCGAGTGGCGACCAACGAACTTATCATCAAGTGGACAGTCAGCCTCATTTCAAGCCTTCTTGGCGCCTAGAGGCTGTGTATGCATGTCTGGGTGGCTGTGGCCGGTCAAGATGGTGTAATGTGCAGTTTGTCCAGCCTATGGTGCGGAGTGCCTTGCACTCAAAACTTTTGGTGTCAGTGTTTTGTAATTGTGTGTCCAATTCCATAATAATGAGATCCCAGAAGGCATTCACAGAAGAGTGCGTGGAACTCGAGCTCGTCTCTGTGCCTGTCTCTTCTCACAATTAACAAAGTATACTATAGTTTAAAGCCTTACTCCCATACTGACTGTCGTTACCCTGGGAAACTCGCCGACCTCAACCAAGACGTACCTATCATACCTAGAAGTTCCTATGATGTACCATTCGATCCCGAGGCAACGGTTAGATAGGTTTTTCCTACTTCGTATCTTTGCGATATCAATTCACGAAGTAAATGGTTCATCCTACCTTTCGAGGCAGTCAGAAGAATTACAGGGAATGGTAACTAATGTTGAAGAGTACTATATATTGGTACTATTGGCTTAAATCAAGGAAGCTTTTTATCTGCACAAATAATCCATGAGGCTGGACTCTTGCAATTAGGGGAACAATACTTGAAGCGACAGAGATGAGCAACCTGAAATGAGTTGGCTTATCTAAGACAGTCTGACACTTTGCGACCGTGGCGCATTCTCGCGCCAATTGCGTATGGAGCTCCCATTGGCCGGCCGAACAGCTGCGAAGATTACAGCAAAGCTTACGTTTGGGTTCTGTCATAGGAACGCAAAAGATATCACAATAAAGAATTGAAGACGTTTGACCACATGTTACTAAAGTTGTCTCCTCTATTGACTATTCCTTCAGAATACAAAGTACAACTCCTCTGACGAATGGTGGTTAGCGCTGACTACACCTGACAACCAAAATTCCCTCAACTTGCGGGGAAGCTGGAGTGTCTACCAATAGATTCCAACGAACCCGGTCGTTAAGTAAGGTGAGTAAAGACATCATGATATCTATCTACGGTGGCGTTTCAGGCCGATTACAAAGCCATGACTAACTCTGTTCTGTGACCTAGGCCCAGCTGGCGATGCGGTCAAAGCACCAGACATTCATCACCGTCCCCATCCCGAGCCGCGTGCCACCGGAAGTCGTGCTCGCCCATATCCAAAGATACACACCTACGCTGGAGCACAACTCAGTAGTAGTTAGCTTCTCAGAAATAACACCCAACGCGGCACTGGTACTCAGCGACCCTTTCTTCGGAGCACCAAATAGCAGTGTGCGGAGTTTTGAGTCGACTGAGCGGCTCATACTGGCTCCTGGCTTGACAAGAGATCGGAAGTGGCCAGTGACATTTCAAAGCATCCCCAACGGTATTCGGTCTCGTGCAGATGCTAGAGCTGGGGTGACTGTTTGGACTGAGTGGCTCGTTCGTCCACGGCAGGATGTGGGAACTCCTAGCAGTACGGCGACTTTGACGGAGGAGTGGGAACTGTATGAGGAGTTGGTGATCGAGGCAAACGCTCTCATCATGCCTTTTGTATCACGGACTGCCGACGAAGTTCATCGTACAATCAACCAGAAGGTCATCGATGAAATTGAGAGAAATTACTTGGTTAATGGAAATTCTTAGGAAATTATAATAGTAATGCTTCAAATCTTGTAAAGTTTAGAGTCCTTCTAAGTACTCTTTGCTTTTTATTTCCTCTTATTCAGTGACATACGTCTACTTGTTGTCAAATTATATTGTGTCGACGACGTTGAAGGTAGGCTCGCTTACTTTATTTGAGGCCCGTAGTAGCAATAAGTGTCGAAAAGGTAAGTAGCTTTTTAGTCACGAGAACGGAGTACACTGAAGCGTGGGGTAGGTAACACAAAACGCGGGGTAGTATATAATGGCCTGAGCCTCAGAATACGTGTCAAATGTATCAAGTTTAAGGAATACCGAGTCCGTCATGTCACCAATCAAAGAGCTCCCGCCATCTATCGGATCCGTGGATGTTGTGTTGCTTGATGGGGGCGGCTTCACTACGACTGACGATTGGCGGATTCATGCCGATGGACATGAGAAGCCTTACTATCTTTACGACTGGTGCTTTTATATCCACCATAAACCGACAGAAAAGAGAATCTTATGGGATCTGGGTATCAGTAATGTCAGTCATCAGGACACTCGCCTAGGATGTTTCTGATCATCGTGAGCAGGATCGTAGCTTGTATACTCCGTTCATCTTGAACTACCATTGGCCTAGCTGCAACCCAGTCGGGCCACATCGTTCCCTTGTGGCTCAGTTGGAAGATATTGGGGTTCAAGCAAAGGCGATTGACCTTGTCATTTTTAGGTATTTCCTTTCTCCTTACTTTGGCGATGTGATACATCATGTTTCAATGGCGTTGAGTCTAGAGAGGCCTACTGCTAACATTGGTAACTTCAACAGCCATGCGCACTGGGATCATTGCCGGCCGTTGAAAGGCGAGTTTCCAAACGCAAAGCTCTTTTTTGGGCCAGGTACGTCATCTCATTGCTCGCCTGGCCACGTTCAAAATGGCGAGATTCAACCAATGGTCCAGTGGGATTCCCGTTTCTTCGGCGATTGGAGCATAGTTACGGATCCCTTCTCGGAGCTGAACGGGCCTTGGAAGCCATGGGGACCGTTTGAAAACGCGATGGACTTTCTAGACGATGGTAGTTTCTTGATTATACAAGCACCAGGACATATGGCGGGAAACCTGGCTGCCTGCGTCAGGTTGGAGTCTGGAGAATATGTTCTTTTGGCCAGCGACTGCTGTCACTCCAAGTAAGTTACTATGCATCCGTATCTCGGTCACAAGACTCACCCAAAACTCTACCCAGGAGTATCTTCTCTGGAACTCGGGACATAGCCACCGTTAAAGAACCCGAAGAGTTACGGGTCTGCCTCCACGAGGACCTTGAGGCTGCACATGATACCATTAGCACGTTAAGGGAAGCCGTCAATGACTATGGTATGCATATTGCTATGGCTCATGATGCAGAGTTTATTAAGGATGGATCGGATAAGGTATTGATGTCGCTTTTGCATCCACTGTTTGACGCTAGTTGCCAAGAAAGAATTAGGGCTGGTCAGCAGCCGTGACTTGATATCAGATCAACTTTACATGACATTCCTTTTTCATATTCAAGACTTCAGATAATGATATGGATCTGTCTTTTGTAAGATATAAGAGACCACTACCTGATTGCTGCTTTGGCCCCAAATAAGGTACGAGGGCCTGCCTTTAACCTTTGCAAAGAACACTTTTCACAAGAGACCACAAGGCTCGCTGCATAAAGCGAGACGTATGCCGAGTAAAGTCAGCATCTATTTGCCGTAGACTTGTACCTCTTTCTTTCTATCTACAATACCACTGGTCATCTCGTAGCACTTGGATGCCTAATTATTCCTCTGTACATCTAACACAACTAGTAGACCATGATCGAGTAATTGAAACCAGTGACCAGCTGTTCTTGAATCCTAAAATCCTATTCTTAAAAAGTCGGCCACATAGCCGAAAGATATGCAGAGCGATTATTGAAAGTTTTCTAGCCTTGACAACCTAGTTAGGTCCTTACCCCAGATCCCCGACCCTTAGATTTGAACGATTGAAGACATACCAGACAATGTGGGGTAACATTTCAGCTACCCCACGAGAGCCACACTTTACTATCATAATAAATCGCTAAGCCAATACGTCGAAGTCAAATGCTTATACAAATGTAAAAACGCTATTGGATAAGTTTGATCTAATTAACTAGCAACCATTGACTTGAACAGCGACGAACCCTGGTCGTGTGCAAGAACATAAGGAGCATAGTAGCTTGGTCAGGACTCAGCCAGATCGACCAAAGATTGTCATCCTTACCTTAGCCGTACTTGTAACTGCGTAGATTATCCATACGATGATGGATACACAAATCTTATAACAAAAAGGGCCTTGGAATAGATCTCGCGTCACTATCACGGACGCTTGGCCCAGTGATCCACCCGACGTTTGACGCGATACGTTTGGCTTGTGGGTGGAAAATAGACAATCTTAGCTTGGCCCCTTCTATCAGCTTGCACACAGCTTGGAATCGCCTTTGCTCTACTCGAGAAAAGGCTAATATATTCGAGGTAAGACAAGTTCCCAGATCATGGCCCGTCTTCCCCACACGAACCCCAGATTGCCCCAGACCCGAGATCTAGAACCACGGACTGGGGTAACGCCTCTCTTAAATCGGTGATACATAAGGATCAGGCCAGATCATCCTCCGTACATGGTTATAATCTCAGCAAGTGATTTCTTGTACTTCTTTCTTACGTCACATTCTCGTCTTATTGTCTTGACATCTCAACTGCTTGTCTGTAGCCAATCTGTCAGCATGGGCATAGGGATCAAAGAACCCAGTGATGGGCATCATGCCCCAGGCACTATCACCCTAGATCAGGCCGCAGCAGGTCCACTCGCCGAACGGAGTAACCTGAAGCACGGGTCAGGCAGGAACTCCCACATCGTTCTTGTCCCGCAGCCTTCAGATGACCCCAACGATCCGTTGAACTGGTCATCCCTCAAGAAAGCCGCGGTGTTCTCCATCATTCTCATGGGAACCAATTTTATCTGCGTGATTCCAGTAAGCCTCTCTTCCCCTCATTTTCCTTGGTGAATGTGGATTAATTATTCACCCCAGGCCCCAATGCTGAATGCCGGAATCGTTCAAATCTCGGTCGATCTCCAACGATCTTTTTCCGACATCGCCAAACTCAACGGTTATCTGCTCCTTGCCGTTGGAGCAGCGTCACCTCCAGCTTCGGCGTTTGCCCGTAAGTATGGCAAACGCCCAGTCTTTGTCGTCTCTTCTGTGCTTGGCTTGATTGGATGCCTTGTCGCTGAGTTTGCCACCAACTACAATACCCTCGTTGCTGGTCGATTGCTACAAGGAATAGGTGGCTCGGCCTACGAATCGCTTTGTACAGCTGTTGTGAACGACATCTACTTTGTGCACCAGCGCGGTCTCTACGTTGCCGTTGTCATCTTCGTCCTGAGCAGTTTGAGCAATGGTGTCAGCGTCCTGGCTGGAATCATCACTACCAAGCTTGGGTGGCCGTACAACTTCCATATTCTATTGCCGTTTGTGGTGGTACAGACTATTCTCGTTTTTCTCTTTGTCCCCGAAACCGTCTATAACCGGTCACCTCTGCTCAACATTGATCGGACGACTTCCATTCTCGAACAAAACATATCAAACGAGAAGGATGTACAGGCGGGCCATGTTGAAGTTGCTGATGCCAGAGCTGGGGTTCCGTCTAGTGCAGATCCTGAGTGTGCTAACCGTACTCAAGCTCCCAAGCCAAAATCCTTCAAACGGGAAGTGGCTTTGTACAATGGCGTGTTCACTCGCAAGTCCCTACCCTCAATGATGTTGGCAAGTCTGGCCATTGTCTTGAACGTCATCGCAACTTACAATGTTTTGGTCTCGGGTCTCATCATGGCCTGGTTTGTCGCCATGTCAGTTCTCGCCGGAGTCATGTTTGCTGCACCACCTTGGACCTTTGACTCGGCCTCGATCGGTTATGTGTCAGTAGGGCCTCTTGTTGGGGGAGCTATTGCCATGATTTTCCTGGCAGCTGTTTCCGATCCTCTAATTAGGCACATGACCAAGCGGAACCAAGGCGTGTATGAACCTGAGTTCAGACTGGTTCTTACAGCCCTTGGCGGTGTCTTTGCGGTCGCGGGGTTAATCGGATTTGGCCACGCAATCGAGGCCCAAGTATCCATCTACGGCATTGCTACTATCTGGGGCATGACCTTGTTTGGAATGAGTATCGTGGCAGGTACTACAATGACGTATGCCCTAGACGCGCAACCTGCACACGCAGTCGAGATTTTTATCATGAACATCACATTCAAGAACTTCTTCTTTTATGGGTATGTGATACTATTTCTGCTATCGAAATCATGTGCTAATCTTCACTAGTCTGACCAATTTCATCGTGGATTGGTACATCAGTAGCGGCGCTGCCCAGGTTTTCGATATTATTGCCGGCATCACTGCATTTCTCACCCTACTTACCATTCCTATGTATGTATACGGAAAGAAATACAGGCGCTACTGGAGTCAGCATAATCTTCTTGTTAAACTTAGGCTTGATGAGAGCCCAGATACTGGGAATTAGGCGCGGGTTGGAATTTGTTTCGTTTTAGCAGTCAGTCAAGGGAGGGTCAACTGAGTTTATTTAGTTCTACCGAACGATGTGTATATCCAATATTCGGGATAGAATAAGTGATCTTGTGATCCCATGCGGGGGCGGAGATATCGGTTTCCTTAATGGTATAGTACATTGGATGCCTTACGACGTGATACACCAGCTAGTAAATTCACATTGACACAGGCGCCCTGAACTCCAGAATTCACTTGCAAGTTCTGATAAAGCGAGACTTCTTCGCAGAGAAGCTAATTCATCAAGCTCACTTTGCCGGCTGCAAGACCAACAAATACCTTATCTAGTAATGTACTATCCATCCTGTTCAACATCTCAGTTTGAACCACTCTCCGACGCGCCTGGAGTTCCCAGTCGTTCAATACCTTGACTGTTCCATGGGGTCCAAAGCTGAAGCATGAATCAGACCCTTGGGTCCATGGCTGCTCCAGGTTTACAAACTTGATCCACGCCTCTCGCATAGCCTGACCACTGAGCTCAGCACCACGAGAGAACCTCAGGTCAAAGCCTCCAAACAGCAAGATCAAATCTACTGCATGATGCGCACCGCTGGAAGGTTGCCATGGGTTGGCCTCATCCACCAAGTACCTGAAGACAGGCTTTTGCGAGTCCTTCCAAAGTTTCTCCAGATGATTTATCGGCAGCACAAACTTGTAGTCGTTGATGAAATCCAAAGCCCCAGTCTGGCAGGAAGAAGGCCTATCCGTATAGATGTGATATGCCCTCTTGAGCTCATCGCTATGTTCTCCAGCGGTATTGAACGCTTTCATAATATCGTTTGAGCTTGTGTTTCGCACTCCCATTTGCCAAATAGCTGCCTATTTACATGTTACCATAGCTGTCACATTGCGAGGGAACGCTCAACTTGCCTCTTTTTCCACGTCGCTAAGCATGATACCCTCTGCAACGCCGGTGTTTTTCTGCCAACCAGCAAAACGATCTTCCCACTGAAGGAGAAAAGACTGCAAGCCCGAAAGCTTAACCGCTTCGACAACTTTGTTTGTCGGTGCATTTTCCAAGTCAAGCGATGGATCCATATGTTGAAGCTGTTTCAAAACGGCGTCCCGAAGAGCCTGAACTGATTCAGGCGGCTGAGGCGGTGATAAGAATAGCGACCCAGACGAAAGAATATATTGTCTGGCCAGGGCATTTGTTACAAGGTGAGCGTGACAGTACACGGCTCCGGCACTTTCGCCAGCCAGAGTCACTTTAGTCTATAAATCATGTCAGTAGGTTGACGTCGAAGGCGCGGCACAGATATATACCGGATCTCCGTTGAAACCTGCGATGTGTTCCTGGACCCATTGCAAAGCCAGTGCTTGATCGCGTAGAGCCAGATTGACCGGCCCTTCTCTGTTGCCAAGCGCAAAAACATTGAGTCTATACTGAACTGAGACAGCAATAATTGGTTTGCCCGAACGGATCGAGTCCGTTACTATGGTAGTCATATCTGACACGTAGACATATCAGCACGAATTCAAGTTCGCATTAGCGTGTATCGATGGGCTGGAGCCTACCACAAACCCCAGATACAGCGCTTCCAAAGGTAACGGCTTGCGAGCCTCCTGTATTGCATATGTGTTAACTCATCGACTCCCTTCCTACGACTTGGTGCGAGCTTTACCATGAATCCAGACTAGAACTGGAAGCTTGGCTGATTCCGATTGAGAAACAGTCTTGGGCAAGACCACATCTAGGTTAGTGCAGTTAAACTCGTCTTCCGGCTCCCGAGGAAGTCTGTGATGAGGTGGTATGCGCAGCAAATGGCCTACATCGACGTGGATCTGAGGGCATTTAGGCCTGGGAAGATGAGTCAATGCCATTCGTAGTAAGAGCCAACATGAATCTTACCCAAATTCAGTGCAGTCCAGATCCTTGGGGAAATGTTGGATTTTCTCGGCTTCGGCAAACCGGCGTGGTATGTAGCCGTAAGGAATGCCTTGGAACTGGGTCACACCCGCGGTCTCGACTCCTCTGAGGGTCGTTTGAAGTGAATCGTGACGAATAGTTACGGACATGACGATTTCACTTGCAGGCAAATGGACTGAAGCAAGTTTTGGATGAGTCTGTAAATTGATCGTGAAGTTGAACAATTTATAACAGGCTATGTATTCGATTGAGAGGGGAGCTTCCCCTCTCGACAGCCGGTGCACAATGTGGAGTAATAATGATCAACAATTATTCTCCCTTCTCGTCATACCAGTCCTCATTAACCCGCAAACAAAAACGCAGTCCATTCATTCAAGAGTGAATCCAGACCTATTATTTCAGCGATCCGCATCAACTCTTGGTACTTCTTTGAGGTAGCTTGGTCACCCTCTAGATATTGCCTACGACCGCCCCGCAAAATCGCTGTTCCTTGAGCTTTCGAAAACGCTTCCCATGGCTCTTCGCCGTGGACAAAGGTGATGACGTCCTCGGCAAACTGCACCGCCGATGCACGCTGTGTATCATCAAGGTGGTTGTTGAAATTTTGAAGAAGAAATGCCACATCGAGTATATGTGTGCTATGTCCTTTGAAGGGGCCATCCCATGGATTTGGCTCGGAAAATTGCATCAGTAATGCGTGGCCAGGTATCTTGTTAGCGAGGGCTCGAGCTGCGGCTTGGTGCCCAATATCAGATCCAAATTTCAACACATTGAGGAGGGCAGTTTGGTTGTTCAGGTCTGGCGAGATGTCGTAAGCCTTCAGAAGCTGTTGAATAGCTACCTGATGTTGAGAGAACTTGATTTGAAGATGATTCGTGAAATCCACAGCAATGGACTTCCGTGCTGCGAATAGTCCCATGAATGCGAAAATACTTGCCTGGCGAAAGATTTATGTTAGGCAAACTCCTCAAAGAATTCGTGAATGGTATTTCACTTACATCCAATGGCGAAAATACTATCATGGCACCTTTGCACTGCTTTGCCTTGAAGCTAAAGTCTTCAGAAGCCATGAGCTCGAAGGATTCATGATAAGGCACGAGGTCATCATCAAGGACTGGGAGGAAGGGCAAGCCTTCAATCTTTTGATGTAGATCCAAACTGAATAGATTCTCTAAATATTTCAGCCGCTCGCCGGTTGACAATACACCAATACCCCAAACCTTAACAGCTGACTTGTAGGCGAACTCGGCTACCTTAGAAGTCAGAGGCGAGACGGAGGGTGGAGCGCCACCCATGACAACAATACGAGAGGCTAGGTCTTCCTCGCGATATAGGAGTCGTGCTGCCGACACTATTGTCCAAGTTAGACGCGTCTTTGATTATATGGGATCTCAGCACTCACATCCACCAACACTCTCGCCGGCCACCGTAACTTGACTCGGATCACCACCGAAGCCTGCTATATACCTTTTTACCCACTTCAGTGCCACTATCTGGTCATTAAGTCCACGGTTGGACTTATAACCAGCCTGACGAAGCTCTTCAGAAGTCATGAACCCCGGCGCACCAAGCCTGTAGCTAAATCAAGGTGGTTAACAACACGTTCCATCAAGCTCAGCTTCTAGGATTGTGCACTATCCTAGACTCACTTTATATTGATCCCAATGATTGGCTTGCCTATGTCAATAGAAAGTTGCACGATGCGCTTCATATCAAACTGTGGCCACCAGTTTGCGCCCACAGAAAAGCCGCCGCCGTGGATGTAGACCATGACCGGAAATGCACTTGAGCTTATCGCACTGGCTGGAGCAACGATATTGAGATTGAGACACTCAGTGCCAGATAGGCCTGGAAATTCAGGCTTGGCCAAGTGCTTTTGGATGGCAGCCAACTCATTATCGACCGCTTCAGGTGAGGATATCGCCTGCGGTCTCCATGAACACATGTCAGTATCATATGCAATGAAGCCTTCGTGGGTATTGCTCTAGTATCGCAATTCTTACCCAAACTGGTTTGCAATAATTCCCGTGCCATCGTAGGTGCATAGCGTAGCGTTGTCGAACCAGTGGCGGAGCGATGCGTACTTTATTCCAAGGAACTGAACAACATTTCCCGCTTTTATTCCCTGAACATTCCCAATCATCGGATGATCAAAGTCAGCGTGGTGAGTATCAGTCTGAGACATGCTTAAGGTTTCTGATTTTATCAAGGAGGGGGCCGGACACATGGGTTATGAGGAGTAAGGTATGAGAAGGTTACCCAGCACGATACACGATTAAACAAAGATCTTTTATTTCCACAGTCTCACAGTCTTATATAAATAGCCCGTCATTCGTGTGTTCTGGCTTGAGGTGATCCGCATGTTGCGGGGGAACCTGGGGAATCACAGGAGTGAGGATTATTTACCCCACATTGACATCTATTAGTTGGCCTTGTACAATGTCTGTGAGATATTGACCATGTGCATATTATATGTTGACATCATAGAGGATCGCATCTAAAGGTATATGGTGCATCATCGCTCCTTAAGTTACCGCAATTACTCGACCACACGGTCACGTTGATTGCCTTAGCCAAAGCCATGCCGCCTCATCGCCAACTTATCCAGCACGCCAATGGGCAAACTACGGCATACATTTATGACAGCTTCGTTGATCCCTGGAAGCCAGCGGAAACAATCCTTCTTCAGCACGGTTTTGCGCGGACGGCTGAGCACTTTTACCATTGGGTACCTGCCTTGGCCCGTCGTTACAACGTCCTCCGACGAGAGCTTCGGGGTCATGGCGGCTCAAGCTATCCCAAGGCCGATGAGCGCAGCAACTATGACTACTCCGTCGAAACCATCGTGGACGAGATCAAGGATACTTTGGATCAGCTAAGAATTCAGAAAGTCCACTTTGTAGGCGAGTCGACCAGTGGTATGCTAGCAGAAATCTTTGCCGCAACATATCCAGAGCGAGTCAGCTCCGTTATAGTGTGCTCATCACCTACGTTCCTACCGCCAGAGGCGCAGAGATTCTTGGCATTTGGGATGGAATCATGGCCAGAAGCGTGCCGTCAGTTGGGTTCGCGCGGATGGGCGAAACGGCTGACGGCATCCAGCGGAACGGTTGGGAGTACCGATCCTTCTTATCTACAATGGTGGATTGATAAGGTCGCCGTTAGCGATGGCGAAGGCCTTGCCGGTTATGCTGAGTTCTTGAGCACGCTTGATGCTCGACCATACCTCAGGCGCATTGAGGCGCCCATGTTAGTTCTGTCTCCAACCAACAGCGCCTTGGTGACGATGAAGGCCATGGAGGAACTAGTGGCTGAGATTCCCAATGCTAGGTTGGAGGTGATTGAGTCGCGGGGGCATGAGATTTACGCTGAGGTCGCAGAGCAATGCTTGAGTAAGCTTACCAAATTTCTTGAAGAGATATAGGTAGTTAGTTGCGACTATGCGCATGCATTCAACCAGAAAGTAGCATGTCACAAACACATAGATTTCTCATGAAGCGTCCAAATAAAGGTTGAAGTGATGTTTATTAATCTTTCCTCTAAAGGCTCCAAACTGCATCCCGCTGGTAAATCCATGGTTGAGTGGTCATCTCCCTGTCTTAGGCCACTATGCTACAGATCATGGGTTGCCTGCTCACCGTTCCATGCGCGCCTGATCAGCTCTCGGATAGCCTCCCGCTCAAGGGGACGTGGGTTCCGATACGGGTTCGATACAGCGATATCGGCAGCTTTTTCGATGCCATCCTCCGGCATGCCTAATTTCTGCAGACTGAAGTTTATACCCAGGCGGCGGTAAAGGGCACTGATACCTCGGACGGCATCTCCATTGCTACCTGGGAGAGCGGCCGCGAGCTGGGCCATGGCCTGAGGAGCGCCGGGCGCGTTGAAGGCCAACGCATGTGGCAATACGACAACGTGTGTTTCAGCATGAGGTAGATTGAATGAGCCACCTAAAGTGTGGCATAACTTGTGATGGAGTGCCATGTCAACAGCGCCTAAGCAAAGTCCGCAGAGCCAAGCGCCATATAGGCCTTTATACCTCGCGTCAATATTCTGCGAATCAGTTTGTATGATGGGAAGCGCCTCGCATAGTGATTTGATGCCTTCGCACGCCATCAGATTGATAATGGGGTTTGTGTTACTAGCATAGAGTGCCTCGACTGGAATGAGCGAAAGGGTTTAGCGAACGGCTGGAAAATGCTGCTTGGAATTGCAGTTTGCAAATCGAGACACTTACCTGAGTGAGCAATTGCATTGATGCCGCTATTCACACTCATCTTGACCGGCAGCGTCAAAGTAAGGTCCACATCATAGATTACAGCGGTTGACAGTATGTTGGTGTCCCGTCTTGTCAACTTACGGCCGTTTTCTGTCTCGCCGAGAATGGGAGTCATCTCGCTGCCGGCATAAGTCGTTGGGATACAAATATGTGCGAGCCCTGTGCGAACGCTGATGGCCTTGCCTAGTCCGATAGTGCTTCCGCCACCCACTGAGACAACTCCGTCAACATCCGCCTCCTTGGCCTGCGAGAGGGCGGACTCAGTAACGTGTGTTGGAGTATGCATGGTAGCACCGCTGAACGTCGATACTGCAACAGCTCCCAGGATGTCTGCCACACGCTTTGCAATTTCTGTCTGCTCCGGCGTGGAGAGAATCATGACGGATTTGACGCCGAGTTTTTCGACTAAGGATGGGATTTGGGCCAATGTTCCCTTCCCAAAGATGACTTGGGGCGAGCTGGCGACATATTCAAAAGTCCACATTATTATTGATTGAACAGAGATTGGTATTCTTAGCCAAGTTCAATTGTAGGACTGAGTTGCTGCTGAGTTAGGTTTATATATAGTAGCTCCAACCTGTTCAGTCACTTCAACAACCCCACATTGCGTTTCCTGTTGCGTACCATTCCAACTCCATGAATCCAGATTTTTTATTTCAATAGTTTATCAATTGTTATCTTCACTCTTCTCTGATTTCTCCTGTGTATCGGTGATATGCAAGTATACAGAAGATCCGTCTCTGTCCTGTTAGGGCGGTAGAATCAGTACAGCAAGTGGTATGAAAGACATTCGATACTTACAACGCAGCGGGGGTCTTTGGATGCCTTCTCAAAAACTCCATATGCAGCTTCTGCCATAGTTGGCTGGAGATTTTGTTGCCGGGCTGCCTCTATGCCCAAGGATAGATCCTTCAAGAACATCTGCGTTTTAAATCCGAGTCTCCAGTTGTTGCTACTGGGGGCATGAGGTACCACGTTGGGCACAGGACAAACATTGTCTCCCATAAATGTCTGCCCTGTTGAATTATGGATAATCTTCTGCAACGTCTTTGGGTCGACGCCAGACTTGACCCCGATGGCCATTGCTTCACTGATAAGCAGCAAAACCGAACATGAGATGTAGTTGTTGCTGATCTTACCAGCCAGCCCGGAGCCGACGTCCCCGCACCAAAAGAGTTTGTTAGGGTCACCCATTACTGTGATAATCTCTCGGAGTCGCTGTCCCACATCATTATTTGGTGTTGGCTCCGGATACCCAATAATGAACGAGAGACTGGCTTTCTCGGCCGCAGGAACTCCCCCCTCAATCAAGCATTAATCTTTTTAGAACCTTTCAAGGTCTTTGCGGGGACATACTTACAGAAACTGGTGCATCCACGTATATACCCCGGCCTGCTTCCTTGATTTGACGAGCAACATCTTTTGCAGTCGCAACATCGATTGTGCTGCACTCAACAAGAAGCCGGCCTTCGTTCCTGTTCGCAGATATTATGCCGTCTTTGTAATCGAGATAAACATGCGAGACTTCCCGAGGTCCTGGTACCATTGAGATGACCACGTCGGCCTTGGATGCTATTTGGCGGGGTGAGTTCTGGATCTCAATGGGACCTAGGCTGATGAACTCGTCGTAGAACCTTTGGCACGCAGGTTTGTGCACATCGAAAACATGTAACACCGACTTGCTAGACAGCCCACCGCGGATAGATGCCGCCATTGGGTAGCCGATGGCTCCCAGACCTAGATGAGGTTTGCATGTTGGGTGCAATCGAGTTGGCTGGGGAAGAGCTTACCAATGAACCCAACATTCAATTCCATCATATACTTTCTGGGCTATAGTGATAAATCAGGTATATTCCGATCGATCGTTTTCGTGAGGTTCTTTCACTTCTGTTTGCTTCTGTCCGGTCGGTTCATGCATTTTCAAGGGTGGCCAATATGTCGACCCCGCAACCCACTATCAGCCTGGAATTTCTACCCCATCGTTAGGTACCTCGCCTCCATTTCTTCAAGATCGATCCAAACGAGCTTTTTGGATCAATTTTGCTACGTACTGAAGATAAAAACACGTCGTTGAGCTCCTCGCCAACGCCTTGCCCTGCAGACAAGATTGGTACTCCGGATCATCCAATTTCAAGGCCCTACTCTTTTACATCTACTACCCCACCATGACTGTTATTACCCAGAATGCTTCATTAAAAGTCGGAGTCATTGGCCCAGCTGGTTTCAGTGGCTCATACCTCTGCCTGGAGCTCATCAATCGCGGCCATCGTGTTGTCGGCTTATCCCGAAATCCTCAGAAATTGGGATCGCATGCCCTGTACGAACCGCGGAGTATCAACGTTGATACCCAAAGTGAAGCAGAGCTAGCAAGGGCGTTCAGCGACGTTGATGTTCTGGTCTGCGCATACGGACCTCATACCGCGGGGCACGAGGCCCTCAAATACAGTCAGTAACATGCATTCTCCTCGCATACTTCCTTGATGATGGAGATTAATGCGCACCTATAGTGCCCTTCATTGAAGTGATCCGAAGGATAATCTTGGCTGTGAAACGAGCCAAAGTCGGCTACTTTGTAATGCTGGGTGGTACTGGAAGTCTCCATGTCCCTCACGAAGATGGTATATGCGTCGCGGATAGTAAAGATTTCTTTCTCGCCTACAGACGCGGTATCGCTGATAGTCATGCTCACGTTACGTATATGGAAGAAAGGCTAGGCCCGCTGGGATCTAACCTCAAAGCTTACCGCAACGCACGTCTCTTGCTTCGTGGGAACGATGAGGAGGGAAAAGACAAAGCAAGGAGCGTCATCGATGAGTACGAGGCCAAGTTGAGGCAAGGCGATGCGGCGGCAGAGTTCATCAAAGCAGCTAGGACTACACTCATGTTCTTTGACGGTAACAAATCTTTTGACTGGACATATGTGTCACCAAGCGCTTTGTATCGGCCAGGCAAGCGCACCGGCAAGTACGAGATCACGGTCAACGACTTACCTCTCAAAGGCGAACCTCAGGGCGACAACCCCTTGGAAGGGCGGTTATTGGGTGTTTCGGCCGCAGATCTTGCTATAGCTATCGCGGATGAGGTTGAGACACGAAAGTACATTTATCAGCATTGGAGTGCTACATCTGACCTTTCAGATGACACCCCAGCGCCGTCATATCTTACCTTGGGTTGACAGGTAGTTTGCATAGTAATAAAACTTTGGGGACTTGGGTTTCCGGGCATCTCAGATTAGACTCAAAGGAGAATGCGCACTTCTTGGGACTACCCCATGCAGTGGTGCAAGAAAGGGGTGGAGCAGTCCACAGTGACTGGATATGTGGAGGCCCAGCAGAATGTAAGCTATAAGACTAAGCTAAAAGGCCGTTGGATTCTGCCACATATTGACTGGCGACCAGTAACCTCGTATCAATCATCCAGAATGACAGACTACATCCTGCTTGACGATGAGTTGAAAGACCTCCGTGGAAAGGTCATTGTGGTAACTGGAGGGGCAACGGGCATTGGTCGTGCCATTGTAGATCTTTCCCACAGTACTGAATGCCTTCCCTTCAAATACTCGGATCGAACTGACTAGATCAGGTTATGGAGCAAAAGTTGCAGCTTGCGATACAAACCAGAAAGTGGGAAGACTGATGGAACAAGAACTTCAAAGGTATCAAGGCCCGCTGACCGTCTCGTGGGCTTTACCCAGTCACTAATTCAGCGCTAAGTGATTTTTTATTCAAGAAATGCGACGTGTCGGTGTGGTCCGAAGTAGTCGAGTTCTTTCAGCATACGTACCGAAAGTTTGGTCCAATCGACGCAGTCATCTCCAACGCAGCCATAAACAAAGTTGAAACACTCGATGATCCTATGGAAACCGACGGAACGGAGGTACCAGAGCCGGACGTGTCTGTTCTCAAAGTCAACACCATTGGAACATGGTACGTGGCCAAGTGCGCCATCCATTTCTTCCGCAAGCACCCAGAAACGAAATCACAGATCGTGCTATTTGGGTCAGTTGCCAGCTTCTTTGACACGCCGCCACTGTACACATACTGCGCAAGCAAGGCAGCAGTGCTTGGTCTCCTGCGTGGGCTACGGACTCAAACAGTCAAGCACAACATCAGTGTCAACATGATCGCGCCTTGGATGACACGTGAGTATTTGGTTCGCGACCAGACGCGCAGAGATTCATCTAATGCATATCAATAGTCACGGACATGATTACCGACCATGTGAAGAAAGTCTGGGGAGACCTGCCAGCAAACACGCCTCTTGACGTTGCTAAGGCAAGTCTCTTACCTCTTGTTAGGCATGACGTCAATGGAAAAGCGTTTCTTATCAATGGCGGTAACATAACCGAGGTGGAGGACAAGTTAGACGAGACGCAAGGGGTATGGTTGGGATTGGGACTTGACAAGGATATGAGAGAGGGACAGCGGAGGCTCATCCAATGACGCGAAATTAGAGATAGATAAGATAAGATGTGCTTTGGAATGGACGATCGCTTCCTCATGTTGACGCGTCAGATAGACACTGTAGGTAGGTCAGCCCTCTACTTCAACATAATCGCAGCACGATCAATTCATCATTTAGGATGATTAGTTATGTGAGATACCGAGGTAAGCTTGAGGTTGAGATAAAGTGGAAATCGAACCCAGTGTTAACGAGATTGAAAAGCATGAGGTACCTTTTGCAGACGAGGCACATTCGACATTGATTACCGCGCCCTAGATACTTAGCTCAATGAGACAAAATAGTGGCAGCCGAGGTCACGATCAGCAAGCTACATGATCAACAATACAAACTTCTTCCCAGGCGTATATCGTAAGAGATGTTTCGTCGATCTTGTGCAAAACTCCTGGACCAGGTTGAACGTGGTATGCGAATGTGCTTCCCGTCCGCAGAAGGACTAACTTGGGGCACAGGTTGGAAGGTAGTAAAACATAACACACGAGACTACAAATAGTTGACCCACAACATGCTTAACCTAAAGGCATCTGATTTCGATTAGACTTATATTTTAACTAGAGCACTGATGATATCCAAACGTATAAATAAGAGATACATATACGGAGGTTCAAACTTTTGCTTTATGTCACGAAGCAGATTGCTTGGAGTTACCCTGTACTGTACATTCAGGTGACCAGTCCAGCGGTTTTCTACCCGGCAAGTGGTGGGGCGTCGCGGTCAGGCCCACCGCGTATCTACACGAGACGCGTCTAGACAACACGTCAACCTTGAACTCCAATCAATCAGTGAAAAGTTCGCGAATTCTCATTTGTGCACTTCAACTCCGACTCGTGTACGGAACTACATCGACTGTCTTTATCAAGTACGAAAATTGAGATCCTCAAGATTGGCTGTTTCGAAAGCTGATTTGATGACGTCCCCATGCGTTTTGGAACGGCAAATGATGTCACACTCGAACGGCTCAGGAACACTGAGGAACCCAGGCATCATTTTGGTGCTGGGATTGACCACCGACCCGTCTGAATTGACCTTCTTCTGAATATTGAAGCCCCAAAGCGTTCGAGAGATGACAATGAACAAGGACTTTTCAGCGAGATGAACTCCAGGGCATGCTCGTCTATCATGTCATGTTAGAAGTGATGCTCAGAAGGAGACGCAACAGTCTTGGACTTACCTTCCAGCGCCGTAGGAGAAGTGGTCTCTATCGTAAGGGTTCTGGGCGTTCATGAGCTCTGCAGCAGAAGAGTGTTTGTCGAGATAACGAGCAGGGTCAAACTTGTCTGCGTCTACATAGCGGCTTGGGTCGTGCTGTATTGCCCTGTGTAGTGCTCAGGCGGTAAGCGACGTGATACTCAAGCATTGTGAAAGACATGGGGGACTTACCACCAGTTCAACACAACGACAGAGTCTTTGGGGATGAAATGACCATCGTACCAATCATCTTCTGTCGAAGCGTGGTACATACCGAACTTATTGACTGGGCGCCACCTGAGTGTTTCCTTAATCATGGAACGAATGTAGGGGAGATCCTGTTCGTCCTCCCATTGAGGCAGCCTACTAGTGCCCACTACACGATCAAGTTCCTCTTGGCCCTTCTTCATAACTTCCGGATACAACGCCATGGCCAGAATCCAGTTGTTGATGGTTGTTGCTGTTGTCTCAGAACCAGCCTCTACTAATCCACCACAGGTATAAGCGGCCAGCAAGTCGTCGATGCCGTTTTTCTTTGGGTCATTGAGATAGAAGTCTTTGCAGAAGCAATCTCTCGCTGTACCCTCGTCTGTCGTCTTTTTCAACGTGTTCCAGAACTCGAGGTAGATGTTGCTATCGTGAGTAAAGGCCTTTTCTCCCCACGAGCGCCAGTTGCCTAGAAGCCATTCTGGTAGTTTGGCCAGGCCCGGGAGCGTCTCGACGGCAAATGCACCTGGTGCCGACATGATTGACAAGTTTTCGAGTACAGAGAAAATCTTTGTAATGATCGGGTCTTCGAAAGAGGGTATGCGGTAGCCATAAGTAACCAGCATAATGACCGATGTCGAGTAGCGACGGTTGATGGTGTAGAACTGGTCGGGACGCTCGAGAAGATCATTGAGAACCACCTTGGACTCGAAGTCCTGCACCGGCCTGTACTTGTTGGACGTGTTTAGATTGAGAAGAGCGTGGCTGTGCTTTCGCAAGCCTCTCCATTCTGGTCCGTATGCCATGAAGAGCTGACGCGACTTCCCGCTCGCAACATCCTGAGCTAGAGGAAGATGAGGTCGAGATGAATAGATGCCCGACTTCTTGTCCATCAGATCCTTGACAGCTTTTGGGGATGAAAGCCAGATGTAGTCGGTGGCTCCGATCTTGGTATAGAAGACATCTCCGTATTTCTGATGCCATTCACGCACTCGATGGCGTACAAGTTCCGAGTCGCCTAGATCGAATAAGTTGCCTATAAGGGGCCAGCCACGCGGGCCAGGTGGAAGTTTTCTCCTTCGAGAATCCTGTCAAGTCCGACTATCGTCAGTACTGGACAATCAGGCGCTGGGAATTATTCATCTTACCGTAATGCTGTTCGGGATAAGATACAGATAGGCGCCAACGAGGACTAAAATCAAGGCCAAGACTAAGCGAAGCACAGAGATATTGACCTGTCGCACTAGCTGCGGTGCCTGGACGATCACCAGAGGGATCAGACCTTCCGCTGGGAGGAACCTCATTGTGGTATAAGGTTGTGTGATGCAGCTGAAAGATAACCTTATTGATCTGATATATTGAGTTGCCTCCGACCTGCGTTTTAGATTGTTCTTGTTGAGACCTTCTGTAGGACTTAAGGATCCCTGAATTTCTTTAAAAGAGAAAATACAGGCTTGAAAAAGTTCCAGATTCCTGACCACTACTTAGGAAAAGGCAAGGCAGAGGGATGAAGACACGGCTGTATCTATCCTTACCATGGCACTGTGTTATCAGGAACCCCACCATACTTGGACGAACTCAATGTTCCTGATTCTACTCTCAAGACTCCTACTCCGCACTCCCAGGAGGGTGAATAGCAAGGCTCATGTGGGGTAGTTTTGTGCATCGTGGGGTTTACCATCTGAGCTAGACTACAAGTAAGTGGAATCAACCATCACAGCTGATTAACTCTCTAAACCGAAAGCAAACTACTGTACCTAAAATGGCTACCAAAGATTTCCAAAACATTTTCCATTGGGCGTCGACCCAGCAGAACGGGACTATCCCTTCTTTTGCAACCCGCCCTAATGATCCATATCAGTACCAGCCTGGCTTCAATAACAGCTTTGAGTCAGAAGCTGTACCAGGCACTATTCCAAAGGGGCAGAACAGTCCTAGAGCTATCCGCTTTGGCCTTTATGCCGAGCAGATCACTGCATCCGCTTTTGTTGCGCCTCGGCACGTTAACAAGAGGGCTTGGCTTTATCGTGCTAGGCCAGCGGTAGCTCATCAAGGATTTGTGAGTCTTGACTCCTCAATCATCTAAGCTATTTAACTAGTCTAACCAAACTCGCCATCTAGACCGACTTGCCCGACAACAAAGACACCGAGGCTACCTTTCTGCCAATCAACCCTCGAGTCCATGTTTCCCCTACTCAACTGGCTTGGAAGCCCTTTGAGATCCCCACCGGCCAAGACGTTGACTTTGTCGACGGAGTCAAGACCATTGCAGGCTCAGGTGACCCAACATTGAGAGAAGGTCTGGCTACCCATGTCTTCTTGTGCAACAAGAGCATGAGCAAACGGGCTTTTGTGAACTCAGACGGCGACTTTCTCATTGTGCCACAGCAAGGCGCCTTGAATATACAGACAGAGTTTGGATTCTTGTATGTCCAACCGGGAGAGATCTGTGTTATCCAGCGTGGTCAGCGGTTCAAAGTTGGTGTCGAGGGACCCACGCGAGGTTACATCCTCGAAATTTGGGGCTCGAATTTCGAACTCCCAGAATTAGGTCCCTTGGGGGCCAATGGTCTCGCCAATGCTCGAGATTTCCTCCACCCAATTGCTGCCTATGAGGTCACTAATAACGACCCCTGGACTGTCATATATAAGCTTGGAGGCAAGTTTTTCCGCAGCAGTCAGAACCACTGTCCTTTTGATGTGATCGCATGGCATGGAAATTACGTTCCATATAAGTATGATCTCACTAAATTCGTCAACGTCGGCTCGATATCAGTTGATCACATCGACCCATCAATCTTCTGTGTCTTGACAGCCAAGTCGCGAGACCCTGCAGCGCCATTGGCCGACTTTCTTATCTTCTCACCGCGATGGGACGTTGCCTCTCACACATACCGACCGCCGTATTACCACCGCAATTGTGCCTCGGAGCTTATGGGGCTCATCTATGGCGAGTATGGTGGCCGATCGGATGAGTTCCAGCCAGGTAGCGTCTCATTCGAGTGCGGCTTTGTTCCACATGGCGTTGCGTACGAGGAATTCGCAGCTGCTTCCGAGGCAGACCCACCTGTTATGCAGATCTCTGAAGGCTCTATTGCATTCATGTTTGAGAGCAGTCGGGCCTTTACTATCACAGACTATGCTTGGAATAGCGACAAGCGACATGAACATGACCCCAAGATGTGGGACAACCTGGTGGATAACTTCTCCAAGCACAAAGCGGAAGTGGATGAAATTCTGGCTCAGAAGACTTAAGGGTTTGGTATGAGAAATTCGACAAGCTGGCATAGATTGAATCACGGATGGAATTCTGTAGATCATGGTGGTTGGGAGTTTCCATGCTCATCAGTATGTTGTTTAAGATAGAAAATCAAGATTGCTGCCTTTGTGGATCAAATAGAGATCGACGTGCACCCCTACTTATCCCGTTTTAGTGTACGAAGTCATTTAAAGGAGCGAAGTCGATGCATTACATCTTTGGATTCATGCTGACCAAGAAGATCATTCCATTGGGAAGACGACGCACCATGCCAATTGCACCATGAAATGCCCTTTGTGTCCGACGGTGTGAAAAGATTCAGCCTGAGCATCGTCTAGCTGTCCGCATCTGAAACCATATGGAAGAGTACAGCATGACCTCGGGCAAGGCCAGCAATACAAAAGTTGCTGCTACAAGAGCACCTGTCGCATCTGGTAGGTAGAGTCTGTGCTTTCCATCTGCTACCGATTACCCCATGTGGGGTTTCCGGGAAGACTGTGGGGGATAAGCCCCCGGCCGTGGTAGCTCGTATAAGCCTATGAATTGGACCAGTTTGATGTCATAAATAACCAGGGTCAGTATGACCGACATCGTTCACTTCATGATCCGACCAAACTCGACCTGAAGAACATACAATCCCATCATGACTGCCCCTTCATTCAAAGTACGTCTTAACTCAAGCTCTTTTGAAGTTGACGACGGAGCACTAACCTATCCAGATCATCGTCGTTGGTGCAGGACCAGCGGGACTACTCCTCGGGCTGCTACTCGCCAAGCAAAACATCCCCGTCACCATCGTGGAACAGTCTTCCAAGCTGGACGAGAACCCGCGAGCTACACATTACGGACCACCAGCCATCAAGATCCTCAATGGCGCAGGTATTGGTGGTGATCTCCGCTCCAAAGGACTTCTTGTTGATACTGTTGCTTGGCGGCGATTAGACGGGTCATACATCGCTGGCCTAAATCATGCAACAGAAAGAGACAGCCCTGATAGAATGGTTGCGTTGCCACTCAATCAGGTCTCTCAATTACTTAAAGATCATTTAGAAAAGCTCCCGTCTCTGAGTTATCTGTTCAATCACAAAGTCACCAGTATTGGTCAGGATGATTCCAAGGCCTGGATCGACGCATTGGATGTGAGAACAGAAAAGCAGGTTCACTTGGAGGCAGACTACATCGTAGGATGTGATGGTGCTAATAGTATCATCCGGCGGTCTCTATTCGGGGATCTGGAGTTCCCAGGAAGGACTTGGGACGAGCAGATTGTTGCTACAAATGTAAGTCTTACTGACCTCTATGATTCAGGCTTGTACACTGTTTTTGTACTACATACTAACTGTCTATCTCAGGTGTACTATGACTTTGAGAAGTTCGGCTACTGCGATTCAAACTTCATCATCGACCCTACAAACTGGTATATGGCGGCCAAGATCACAAAGGACGGACTATGGCGTGTCACATATGGAGAGGAATCTGGTCTGACTAGAGACGATTTGATCGCTCGACAACCAAAGAAATTCGAAGAAATGCTTCCAGGCAACCCGAAGCCAGATCAGTACAAGCTGGCTAGTATCAGTCCTTACAGAGTCCACCAGCGTTTGGCTTCGAAACTACGAGTTGGGCGCTTCCTGTTGGCGGCGGATGCGGCGCATTTGTGTAACCCCTTGTAAGTAGATATGTGTCGATGCTCAGTAAACAGTCTGGCTAATCCTGCAACAAGTGGGGGCTTAGGGCTCACGGGAGGTGTTGTTGACATCCAGGGCCTGTACGAATGTCTCTTGGGAATCTACCTCGGCAAAGCAAACCCAAGCATTTTGGATATATACAGTGATGTCCGTCGACAAAAATACCAGGAGATTGTTGATCCGATCTCATCCTCAAATCTCCGCCGTATGTTTACCGGCGACCCAGCCACGGTGCTCGAGACAGACGAATTCTTGCAGATGTGCAAGAAGGCAGAGACTGACCCTGAACTTGCATCACGGATGCTCCAGGTGAGTTTTACCCAGAGGTGCGGCACATATTCGACGTTAGAGGCTGACTTTGAGAAGAGTGCACACTTGTTGAGCTATGACTTTACTCAACATTATCACTCTTGATCACTCCTATATAAGCCAGAGGTTTACTGCAGATGATGGGTGAGGGAATCAGACTGAGCTCCAGACTGTACACAGAGGAGAAGCTACTAGTTGATCATTGTTGGCGTTTGGGATTATGTAACGTAAATATAGCATTATCAATGAATATTGTGCTGTTTTTTTTTCAACGGTGTTGTACAGCTTTTCTTGCTTATATCAGTGAGGTTTAATTGGTGATTCCAGTACTAATAGTCACATGTATTATGTCGAAATATTAATCACACTGGGAAGACCTAGGTATAAATCCGACCGACCATGTATTCGCTAGTAGTAAAACCCTTGTTCCTAGCGCATGATAGAGCGTTACACTACTCCCCACCCTGCTTCTCTTGCTGCACCGCTAGAATGACCCTTTCGGCAATCTTGAATCCTTCAATACCCGTCGGCATACCACAGTAAATGGCGGCTTGAAGTAACGTCTCTCTTATCTCGATCTCGGTGGCACCGTTGTTCAGAGCCCCTCGAACGTGGGCAGTCAGCTCCGGACCTCGATTTAGTGCACACAGCATTGCAATATTGAGCAAGGAGCGTTGCTTTCTTTCTAGTCCTGGTCGGGCCCATACAGATCCCCAACAGGCCTCGGTGACGAGCTCTTGCATCGGTCGTGCAAATTCGGAGGAGCCACCAGCGAGAGCCGCATCGACATAATCAGGGCCTGCAACTTCATAGCGGATCTTCAACCCCTGGTCGAAGAGAGTCTTGTGAGCAGCTTGCGCTTCATTGGTGGGTGGTGAAGTATTGGCGGCCATTACCGCAACGCAGGAAACGCAGTAGTGAATTGAAGCAGAATTGGCAGGGTGGCAAGTTCTAGGAGATTATTGGGCCGAAGCTTAGGGATTCCAAGGAATACTGTCAATGAGATGAGGTAAACGAGCGATGCAAGTTTCCATAGGCAGATGATCGTAAAATGCCACTCGACAAATACCTGCGGGGGCCTAGCCAAGACTCAAGCTACCTAACAAATAATACCCCACGAAGGGGCGGGATATGTTTTTTTACCCCATCTCCACTACCCCACGTTTCGAGAAGTGCGCCCACATGCTTCAGTAAAAGACAAATCTTGCCAAGAATGTGGGGTGAGACCAAAGAAATCTTATGGACTGTGGGTTTGGCGCACATGGAGTTGGGCATTGGAAGGTCATTGAGACTGGGGGCAGGCTGAAATTAAAGAATGGTAGAGGATCAAGATATGCTACCGATGTTGAGAATAGTAATGGCGCTGGATGGGATATGCCAAGATGAGTCAAAATATCTTAGTGAAAAGTTATTTACGGTCTTTGAGCTTCAGCTTGTTGTCCCAATCCTCATTGCCCCCAATGTATCTGAACAGAACTCGAGAATCTAAATCCCTGCAATTTGGATCTTGACTGGCATTCCTGTAAGCTTCAAGCCCAGCGTTACCAAGTAGAAGCTTCGCGTTAACTTGCTGAGCTGCTGAAACAGCTAGGCCGAAATCTTTGGCCATCAGCTGTACCTTAAAACCGCCCTTGTATCCTTTACTCGCTGGGGCATCGGGGCAGACTCCTGGTACCGGGTTCCATTTGTCGCAGATAGTACTCTGTGCTGTGCTGCTTGCAAACACACGCGCAAGTAGCCGAGGGTCCATGCCGGAGCGGATCCCGATGTTCATTGCCTCAGAAGTGGCGAGAGCGATGAGGCTCGAACAGTAGTTGTTGCAAAGTTTAGCTGTGAGGCCCATTCCTAGTCCACCACAGGCGACAATGTTCTTGCCCATGAAGCTTAGTAGGCCATGCACAAGCGGATAGTGGGTATCAGAGCCATCGTCAGAACAACCGAGCATGATCGTAAGAGAGCCTGCTTCTGCACCAAGAGTGCCACCAGACACGGGAGCGTCATAAAATGAGACGTTTGGGTGTAGATTCTTGACTTCGGCCGCCACGTGAAGACACGTCTCTGTGTCGATCGTGGAGCAATCAACCAGTATACGAGCTACCAAACCGGCGCCTAGGATACCGGATTGAGGATCCAAATAGACAGTTCTAACATGGGACCCTTCTGGCAACATGGTGAAGACTATGTGCTATAGTATTGCGTGAGTCTCTGTCTGATGTGAGGCACGAGTTGAGGTTGTGACTTACTGCCCTCTGCGCAACTTCCTTCGCAGAATCGCATATACTAACAGAAGCCCCATGTTTATCCGCCAAATGCTTTGTGCCTTTCTCAGAAATGTCGTAGATGAAAAGAATTGAGCCTTGAAGAGCTTTGGAGATGAGGTTCGAAGCCATAGGCAGGCCCATGGCACCAAGGCCGATGAAGCCCAGTTTAAGCGGCTGATCCATTACTTTAGAGTGAGATTGAGGTAGTCTAGGGGCAGGAATTGGTGAATTTGATAGGGATGAGGGCCATTCGGAGCGCTTGAGGAGTGAAGAACTATTATATCAGCAACCACAGTCAGACCTGTCTGTGGGAGGGTCAGTGGGGTAGATGTCAATCGAGGTACTACTGGTCATTTTTGACGGACCCTTTCCTTTATTTACTACGAACACTCAACGACGAGCAATAACTTAATAACGATGGCATAGCAACTGGTAATTCATGGAGCTTAAAAAGGTATGAGATTATCTGTTATCAAAATGATCCAGGTAGGAATGAGTCGGGGTGTGATTCGGCCCACTCCAGATCGTGCGCGAAGACGATATCCAGGGCAATGCCACACTCCTCAGACGCTCGCTTCCACGAGCCAAATGTCTCCAAAGTCTCCGTTGCCTTTTTCCTATCCATGTGTATACAGCATGATCTCCCCTCCACATCAGTCCACTCAGCAATCGACTGCTCTCCAGTCAACAAGCGCTTGTCGTGGCAGGCATCCCCAATAAGCAAAGCCCACTTGTGATGCCCTGTTCGAGCGAGTAATGCGATATGACCAGTCAAGTGCCCCGGAGAGTCGACAGCGTAGATGAAGCCACGGTTACTCAAATCAAGCATCTTGAGGCCGCCTACCAAGTCCCAACCGCCGGGATCTGACAACTCGACAGCCTTGAGGCCTTGAAATAGGTTCCGTTGAAAGTTGGAATGGGACATATGGCCATCTAAGCCCGTCTTCAGTAGCTTGAGAGATCCAGCACCGACTAGAAACTTGGCTTGAGGGAAATCAGCAGGAGTGCCAATATGATCCCAGTGGACGTGGCTGAGGATCACCTCATCAATGTCACTAGCTTCCAGACCACTCTTAACTAAACTCTGCAAAACATCGGGTGTAGTGTCCATAGGAAGACGGTTTTTGAGGTGACTCTGAATCTCTGGTGTGTATTTGCTTGTGTCGCGTCGAAGGCCCAAGTCGAAGATAGTGCGTTTATGTCGTCCGCGAGTATCACGATCCTCAGTAATCAGGAATGATAAAGAGGGAACACGCGTGAACTCGTCATGTGCAGCACCAGAGACGAATAGTCTCTTAGGAAGAGTGAAAGTGCCTCCTCGAAGAGCCGAGACCCGCACCTGACCCTGAGCCTTTGCTTCGAGGTTCAGTAAAGCAGCTGTGGCAAGAGAGCTATCGGCCATTTCGAATTATGGTTGAAAATAAAAGAAGATGGAGGAGTTTGATTGTGGGACTATCGATATATCGAAAACGATGCTTAAGCTAATCCATATAAGTGTCACATGTGTGGGGACCTGAGTACCTCCACATCAACCCAGCTTGACGGTGCACCATTCCCATGCCAGGTCTTATCTACGTACCCTTGCGTCGGCGGGATTTGAAGCGTGACTATGCCCAAACATCTTCTCAAGAGCCTGGTTAACCGGGGATTTTGCTATAGAGTCCTGTCTAGGTACCCACCTAACCCTTACTATGTTCCCTTCCCTAATATTACAAGTACTCCTACATGCGATTAGAACCTGCTCCAACTACAGAAGACCGCCGGTTCGCTTTGTCTATAGTCTCATAGGCCTTGGCTAGTAGCTCAAGAGCTGCACCCATCCGCGGAGTAATACCCCATATCCATACCTAGATGCCGTTTGTCGTCAGTAATTACGTCGCAAATAAGGAACCGGATATGTGCGAGAAGAAATCCGTGCAATACTCACGTCTTGTAGGAACCAGCCCCATGTTCTGGCAGCTCCAGCTGCTAAGGAAAAACTCTCGCCAAGATCACATTCTGCTTCTTCGAGGACTTCTCTGACGAGTGTGAGTAGCTTTTGCTCTTCGGAATTCGGTTGAACACCACTCAACCTTGCAATCTCAACAGAGTGAATCCATTTTGTTACGAGCAAAGCGCTTTCCCATCCGGCGATAGCATGTTCTACACTCCATCGAAATGCAGCCGTTTTGCGAACCAGCATCGTACCCAGTTTCACAGGTATTCTCAATCCCTCGAAGCACTTGGTCACCGCATTCAGCATTTGCGGACAGCGATCGATCTCTTGGGTGACGAATGAGGTTATAGCCTCTTCTATCTCAGCAGCGTCCGTACTTATCAAGCTGATTCGGGTGGAAGGGCCGATGGCCTTGAACAACCTGATGTAAGCAATTCGTAAGACTGCTTGACAGTTGAAGACTAGGGATGTCTCTTCGGTTTCTTCCAAGTCCAGCCCTCGAGTCTCGTTTCTGGTGCTCTTCAGGAATGCATCGCATCTAGCCAGCGTAGCCATTGAGCTGTCCATCAGGGAAGAGCCCAAAGAGTCTGAGCCGGTGATTGACAGCATGGCATGTGATACCTGGAGCCTTTGCCACATTTGGACTACAACTCCATGCATAAGAATGAGGGCTAGAAAGGCCGATACCTGGTACGGCGCCGTGTCGCTATGATATCTCCCCTCGAGCATGAGATCTACTAACACTTCCTTCATGGTTCGGTGGTGTTGGTCTGGGTACATGTTGAGGCTGACCGCCCGAACTTGTCGCCATTCATTCGCTGACGTCGCATCCCACAAGGCCTCGTCGTGAAATACCTCAAATTCCAAGTCTTGGGTCGCGTTGAATCCAGGATTGACGTCGAATAGTACCATCGTGAGGGTACTTGTCAGGAAAAGGCCTCCCAGCAAGCGCTTCCATGACTCCCGCTCTATCCACTGCTGCCAAGTGATGCGGCTCGAGTCTGCGCTAGACCCTCCCAGGGCCGTTCTCGTTTTGTTGTACAGCTGTTTTTCACAAATCGTTAATAAGTGGCTTGGTTGAAGGTGAGAGCCGTCTTAACCAAACTTACCAGAGTATAGAAGCCATTATTATGCATGGTTCCTGAAATTAGGTCCTTGTCGCCACTCATGATGGCGTAGAAGCTGAGAAGCATTTTTGTTTGCGCGTACCAGAGACAATAATCCTTGACTACGGTAACGTCGCTATGTTCTGGCGGGCGAGGTATCTGAAATACTCTATTAGAAACCGGATTCAGGTGGCTCGGAATACTGCTTTGTGCAAGAGCTGCCGACTTACAATGTCAAGCGAGGACGTGGCGACCTCGTATAATCGCTTTGCACGACGACGGTCTAGACGATAAAGAGCTCCGATACTACACATTGCGAGGATCAAAGGGCTGGGGGTGGCTCTAGGAGAAAATGATTGAAGATGAACGATGGGGAGATGTCCGTGGAAGTTAGTGATGTAGCTGGACAGAAAGCCTTGGCAGACTTTGGCGGGAGGAAGCTCGACATTGGCATCGGATGTCATTAGCCGACCGAACAGATCATTTCGGATCGATTCATAGGCAAAGTCGTCCAGCGGTGCAGGGGTGTATGTTTGCCGTTTCTCTTGCAGTGAAGGGAGACCATTACTACTGCTGTAGGATTTGGGGGTGTCTTGCTCATCCATTGGTTGGTGTGGTGCTCCAAAATGAGGCAAAGACTGAGGCATATGATTGTCTACGACAGAGTAAATCCCACTTCCCTCAATTGGTAGTTGCTGTAGTCCAAAGTCGCCCATTGCATTAGAGGAAGACTGATTAGTGCTGTTCTGGGCGGGCTGGTCTGGTAGTGATAGGAATGCAAATGCGGAGTGATCGACGTCAAATGACGGCATTGGCGAGAAGAAAAACTGCGTAGGGTCATGTTCCATCGAGGCGGAGGATTGTAATGGGCCATGATGGGGAACTTCAGATATTGGTACATCGTCCAGGGCCATGGCGATATCGGTATCCATCATTTCAGTGAGAGAGTGCTCCCCAGCGTGAGCATCGAATTCTACATGGTCGTATAAATGCGTTTCTGCGACAGAGGTGCGACCTGTTGAAGGGCGGGGATTTGGGTGATTGGTAGTGACTGAAGCCTGTACGTGCGGCGTGGCCATGGTCATGGAAAAGGCTGGATTATGAGATGGAGTATGGACGGGATCGGCGAAGGTTGCGCGACGATCATGGGAGACTGTCAAATTAGACGACGAGGAGGAAGACGGTGAAAGCGAATAGGCGACCTCATTCCCGGGCGACAAAGGCTCTCGAATACTGGTGTGCGCGTCGTTTCCGCTCTGGTCTTCGAGTTCAGGCTCATCATCAGGCGGTGTCCCCAGAGTTCGAGGTTGCGCAATTGAGCTGTAGGCTACATTGACTTCATCGGCGACGGGCTCAGGTTCTTGGTCTTGCTGCAGGCGTTGGAGGTGCGACTCAGCATGGAGGGTCTTCTCGTGTCTTGTCACGAGATCTCTAGATAATTGAACACAGGTCAGCCAGCCATATTCATTTGAGCCGAGAGGAAGCTGTACTTTCGAGAGTATGATTTGCTGCAATAGCGACAGACAAAAGGCTTCTCTTGGGTATGCGTGCGCTCATGGCGAATGCAGTGCTCGCTGCGCTTGAAGGCCTTTGCACAGAATGCGCACTTGTACTGACGACGGGGACGACCCCTACGTGGACCACCGGCTGCAACTGTCACGCTGCTTTCAACGACCGAAGACATAAAGGCGTGTTCATCAGGCTTCAATTGACGGGGTCATGAGAAAAGAAAGAGGAATTAGGGGACGAAGGCAAAGTAGAATGCCGTAGGTTCAAGAGAAACGCGGGGAAAAGCCATGCCAGGCCAGAACAGGCCTCGCTTTACTTTACAGTATCATGAATCAGTCTTGAGTAAGCAGTTTTGGGACAAGCTCAAGGTGGGGAAGATGGGTCCAGACTCTCACTAGGTAAGGAATAAAATAATAGTGGCAAAGGGTCTATCTCCATTGGCTATGACATCCCGAGCCGATCTACGTACAGTAACATGGGCTAGTTGCAAGGGACCGGGGGGCCGAACGGGAGCAAGCAACTCTCCGACAGCAGGTACCGATGTCTATATATCATGCTCAACTATCCACAACTACTCCTTTACTATCCACTTTTACATCACCCAACATGAAACCATCTTTTTCGGCTTTTGTCCACTCCTCGCGCAAAACCCGGGCTCGTGTCTCGTTTCGCGGCACAAACCGAGCCTTGAATGGCTTGGGCAGAGTGTTGATGCCGGCCTCATAGGCATCGTCAGACAGATCCACCGGCAGAATCTCTCCATCACGCCCACGGCCGGGCTCAATGCGAAATGCCCACAGGATCTTGGCCAGAGTGATGAAGAGACTGTTCTCAGCGAGATGCATACCGGGACAGATACGACGACCAGCGCCAAAGTCGAAGTGGTCGCGACCATTGGAATCGCGAGATGCGGCGTACACTCCCGCTTTGTGAGGATAGCCTAGGTACCGAGATGGGTCGAATGTCTCGCCTCCATCCTTCCAGCGCCTCTCGTCAAAGTGCATCACGTACTGGCTCATGCAGACGACGGTATTCTTTGCGATGTGGTAGCCCTTGTACTCAATATCGGCGGTGGTATAGTGTGGAGTTCCAATCGTCGTGACTGGCCTGATGCGCAGGATTTCTTTGCCAAGAGCACGAATGTATGGTAGCTCGGGTTCATCTTCAAATGTGGGTGATCTTTGGTCGCCGACAACCTTGTTTATTTCCTCGTTCGCTCGTTCTTGAACTTCGGGGTGTGCCGACAGGTGTAGGATGGCACTGTTGAGAGCTGACGAAGTCGTTTCGGAACCAGCCTCAATCATAGCTAGAAATAAATGTTGGCAGCCGTTCCGTATAGGCATGATAATGGTACTCACATCCTGCAGCGAAAGCAGCCTCGACTTCCGAAATGTCCTGCTTCTCAATGTTTGACTCTGCAAGCTGCTTGACAAAGCACTCAGGAGCCCGACCCTCTTTCAGCAGAGTTTGTAGCCTATTCCAGTAGCGCATCCATGTTGTCTTCTGCCTTTCGAATGCTGCTTCTGCGCTGGGACGCCACCACTGGAGAGCTTTGGGTAAACTGTCTAGTGGTGGGAACATGTCGGCGATATAGGCGCCCGGTTGGGCAGCCTGCGAAAAGTCATTGAGGACTTGATAAACCTCTCGGATATCATTGCAATCCTGTTTCATGGCTGGTTAGCATACCTGCTCCCATGTCACAATGCCATCACGACGCACCCAAGACGGCACTCGGAGACCGTATGTGCTGAGCAATACCACTGATGTCGTGTATCGCCGGACGTGCATATAGAAACCCTGTTGATCCTCATTATTGGTAGCCATATCGTATATCAGCTGCTTTGCCTCAAACTCCTGGCCGGGCTTATAGGTGCCTGAAGCTTTGGGCGTGAGCGACTTGTGTACGATGGCCCTCATTTTGCGCCACTTCTCACCGTACGACAACAGCAAGAGTCGGTTATCGCCCGATAGAATGCCAGAGACTACTGGCTGCGGCATCCTGCCTGAGGTGACAGCGGACTGCTTGTCAAAGATCTCGCGAACATCTGTGGGGTTATTCAAGAACACCCAGTTTTCCCAGCCAAGCTTGATGGTGAAAACATCGCCGAACTGTTTAGACCAGCGCTGTAATTGACGATGCGGGTTAGGACCAAGCTGATGCGCATTCCCCAATATGGGTGTCTGTCTTGGACCCGGGATGTTGGTTATGCCTCGCCGGCTACGGCGGAAGATGGTGATGGCAATCCATGCCGCAAGGAGAAAGATAAGACCGGTATAGCTAGCCAGCACCATTATGTATACACAATTCAATGCGAGTTTCATGGAAGAATTGCTTCATTCGTCTCCATTATCTATATCAGTATCGTGTTATTCATGGGGTAGCATTATCTACCCCACATCCGCTTGTTAGTATCCCCCACACATCGCAACATTGTGCGATAAGTCGATCGATGGTCCGAGGGGCCGAAAAGTACTGGGGCTGACTTCAGAGACGACTTTTCTGAGTCTTGACTCTTGGTTGAGCTTCACTCCTCAGAGGTCATGGGCCACATCACAAAGTTTTGGTATCCTGACTATTCGTGGGTGGATAGATTGCTGTCATCGGTACGCCGAACCCTCACATACATGAACTCTGTCTGAGCTTTTAGTATATTTAGGACGTGAAACCAGTTGGGAACTCGTCTTCATATAGAGACAGGCGATCAAATAACGAGTAGTGATAAAAATAATCTCCCCCATGATCTCATATACAAGAGTCATGTTAAGAAATTATTGTTGGTACTTAATTGATACGCTGAAACTAGTCTCTTTGATAAGATCTAATTCTAAAATTCGAGATGAGGAATAAACAGCCCGGGACCAGCATGAAGACGCACTCGATGTAGGTCATCATCTCTAATACTTTCCTCCTCTTTCTGATAATCTTGGACGTGCCTAGCGGCATCGAGATACCGCCCCGACATGAAGTCAAGCTTTCCACTTGCAATGACTGTCACAAGTCCCGCAGACAGCTCCGGTGTGTCGGAAATGGCGTTGCTCAGGATATCGACAGCAGTTCGAGCAGATTTATCCTCATTCGCAACATCTTCTGACAAGTAACTGTCATCCTTAGACTTGCCCTCAACCCGATCGCGGAAGTCTGTGAAGAATCTCGTCCGTACACAGCCAGGGTTAAAAGCAAAACATTTGATGTTGTAGTCCTTGAAGTTCTCGTGGTGGATGATTTCGCAAAGACGGACGAGGCCAAGTTTCCCAACGATATAGCTACCCATTCCGAAATTGGCATGAGCGCCTGAACTGCAAGTGAAGATGATGCGTCCTCCTTTTTGCCGCTGCATGATTGGCAAGATGGCGCGGCTGAAATTGAAACCGCCCTGTAGTGATACCGCCACAGTATTCCACCAGATGGCTGGGTCGCTTTCTGCGGTTGAGAGCCACTGGGGAGGTCGTCCAGCATTCATTAGCAGGACGTCGAGGCCTTGGAACTCGGTGTCGGCTTCTTTGATGAAGTTGGCGACGTGATGATAGTCGGTAACATCAAATGCAGCCACCTTGACTAGGATATGTGGGTTGGTTTTTCGGCACAGTTCAGCCGTCTCCTTGACCTCGTCCAGTTCCAAAGCCATGAGGCTAAGTGATCTAGCAGAGGCATATGTGATAAATAGCGCGCATGCTCGACCTATCCCACGTCCCGCGCCGGCAATGACAACGTTCTTATCCTTTAGAGAGGTGGCTAATTCGGGATTCACGCGAGGATCTGAGGCGAAGTAACAATCATGCTCTTTACCAAGAAGTGACTGCTGTGCCATGGTAGTTTGTAATCGCGGTGTGAGGGGGTTTTTCGATGTCACGTTGAAATCGCGAACCGAGACCAGTAGGATCCTGCTATACACGCCGAATGTAATAGGACAGATCTTGCCTTGAACTTGACATCGGTCCAAATGCCCCAGCATGCGGGACTTGTTGTGCCTGTGTGGGGTATGGAGAGTAGGTGTGAGTCCTCCATGATTGTGGGGAAGGCCCGTATCTGATATTGGTGTATAAAACCAGATTCTTTTTAAATAAAACAATACATTAACTATTGTTTAAC